>JARFYF010000119.1:28894933-28907987 GCA_030265395.1 Rhina ancylostomus | reverse complement strand
AAATAATTGTATTCAAAATTATGAGAAGTTTTTATATAGTAGGAAGGGAGAAACTTTTCTGTGGTAAATAAGGCAGTAGAAGTCATGGACTTAAAATAATGGTGAGAGAAATATTACTGACACCCCGAGGGTTGTAAAGATCTGGATGCACTACAATAAAGGGTGACAGAAGCGCATTTCATAAGAGCTTTTCCCAAACAACAAGGCATGTATGTGAAAAGAATAAATTTTCAGGATTATGGGGAAACAGTCTGAGATGTGGGCTTAAATTGGGCAGTTGGCTGGGCACAATGGACTGAATGGCCATCTTCTTTGCTATAACATTTGCCTTTATAAAATTGGGTAGAGGTCTATACTGTAGGTCCTGTAAGGACTTTTTGGCAGAATTAACAAGAAGATATTAACAAGAAACTGGATTACATATGTGCCCCCTTTTTTTAGGTGTTACTTTTGATTTTACCTGCAGTAAATCATGCTGGAGGTTACTTGTGGTTGAAATCAAGTCAAGGGAGGGGTGGAATTGGGAGACAGAGGCAGGTGGATGATTGGTGGAAGCAGACAAAGAAAACAAGGCAGATGGAGCAAGGTGGGAGGAGGGGAAGGTGAAGGTGGAGACAGCTAGGAGGGTGATAACTTGGAACACAAATGCTATCAGTGCTAGAATCTGATAAGTAAGGAAGGTGATAATGGGAACCATTAGGGGAGACGTGAAGGGTAGATGGAACCATTTGGGGGAGTGGTTCCAGTGGGTGAAATGTATGGGTACTAGGTGGTTGGAACCGGGAGGGGGAAGGGGACAAAAATAGGTGAAGGGGGGCTGGGGGAGAGGGGTTATATATGTTAACTTGCTGAAGACTATTCAAAAGTTTAATATACTGGTTTCAATAGTATGTTTTCAATTTTGCTACTTTGCAAGCTGAAGTCATCATTATCAGGTAAATTATTACAATTCTATAAAAAGGTATATGATTCATTTCATTTATTTGCATTTGTTGACTTTCCTGATGCCATTCTGCTCTAAGAGGCTTCCTGGGATGATCTGGAGTGCATTTGGGAAATACTCCAGTATTGTGATAATTTTATGTCTAAACTTAAATACTGTATGGTGTGCACAAAGCATAGTTGACAAATTATCCGTTTAGGACAGCTAAATTAGAATTTTAGTTTAATTTAGATTAAGATACTTCTGTTCAGGTTGAGCTAGATTTTTGAGCTCTTCCCAATGGACAGTAAAGTCAGGGATAAAATAAAGTCATTCAACACATTGAAATTCAAACCTCCAATACATTAGTTATCTTGTCATATTACTGAACTATCTTTTGATTCATCTTTAAGTTTAGCCTCCAAAATTTTCTTTGATAGATTATTTCAAAAAATTTTCTTTCATTTATTACCAATTACACTACTATGTAAACTATGTAAATTTTGGGCAAGTATTAACTTTTATTATCCCAGTGGCGAGGTAGTTTTCAGCTTGTAAATATACATTTACTTAGCTGGTATATGATGTTCTGTGTGTTTTGGAGGATGTTACATTGGCAGCTTATTTTAAAATGCTAGTATCTTTTGAGGTCCCGATGGCGTATTGAAACAGAAGTGAAAAGATAATTGACCTAGCCTAATCAGGGACCTTCTACCTCCATATGTATTGACACTCTTTAAATTTCTAGTATTCCTTCTGAAATTTTGTGCATTTTACCAACAATTTTAGAATGCAATGTAGTCATTGAGAAACCAAATATTTTTGATTTTGACAAAGCAGCAATCTGAATTGTGCTAGACAGCACAAGAGATGTATTTTACAAGGGTAGTTTTATAAGTTTTTGCAAATGAGAGTCATTTTCACCGACCTGGAGTATGTGTCAGGAATGTGGATGTGCTTTGTGGATTACTTTCTGACTAAAATCCTGAGGTGTGGACATATGGGTTTCTGGTATGTATTTCTGATGGCCAAGGCTGTCCCATCAGGACCTTAATCACTTCTGCCTACCAAACTATTACATGCCTTGCCTTATGTATTCCCCTTTCCTCGCTCCCCAGCACAGTATTCCTTTTCACTGCACCTTAAACCTTGTTTTCTTTCTGACTTTTCTCAGTTCTGATGTCAGATCATTAACCTGAAATGTGAACTATTTGTCATTCCACAGTTCCTGCCTGTCCTGAATATTTTCAACATTTTCTATTTCTATATCTGACTCTTACATTGTGTCGACAGGATTCTGGTTATTGCCCCTGTATCAGAACCCCATGGCAGCTTATCAGCCTTATTTACCATTTTCTATATATTTACACACAAATGAATTCAAAACCCAATATTGCCTGTCTCCCATTTTTTCATCTGATTTATTTCCGAGCAATTCTTACACTGATAATGTTTGTTTCTCCCAGTGTTTGCTATTTCTCATCTCTAATGGTTCTTGCTTCTACCTCTCCCCCATAACACTAATTAATGATATACAAGTTCATTTAACTTTGTTAAGGTTCAATCCATCACTTTGTAGAGTTCCCTCCTGCACCTAAATAGACATTTTTACTTAAGGGTTTGGCTGTACTTTAGATCAGTTATTAAAATATATGGCTTCTGTTTCCCAGGTTGCTGTGGAATTTGTTGACAGAATAAAGGTGACCCTCAGCATTATAATAAATAACAGATGAACAGAATGTTTACAACATTCATAATATTGGTTAATTTCAATGATAACCGGTGAGTATTGATTGAATATCAGTGTTGTGCTGCACAACTCTGATTACTCTGGCATGGGTATCCAGTTCCACCTGTTACTAATAGCATGATGGAAGGAAAAAGGGTGATTAATTGCTGAGAGTTCCTTTGAAGGGAAACTTGCTACTCTTCTGCCCACTACTTTGATTTGGCAAAGTTCAAACAATCCTCCTGGTGAGCCATAATAAGCCAACTTTAATTCTGTCTGCTGAGAGGTATTTATAATTGTTTCTCGGTTGTGAAAATTCCCAATCCACACCTATCATTCCCATAACTCCATGATTGAGATTTTCCAGTCAAGGCTTCATGCCCGGTCCATTGAAACTTATCAATGAAAGTGAAAATTGCAATCATCTGTGAAAGTGACCACATTACCCTTCTCATTTTTCTTGACTTCTCTGTAACTTTTGGTATGATTCAGCAAGGTGTCCTCCTCCATGTCTTTCCTGCATTGCCCAGCTGAATGGGACTGCACTTACCTGGTTACACTCTTAATAGTAAAGGGAGTAAATGCTTAGGCTGGTGATTAGGGTGTTAGTCAAGCAGGCAGCTATATTCTGGATGATGTTGAGCTTCTTGAGTTTTGTTGGAGCTGCGTTCATCTAGGCAAGTATAGAGTATTCCATCACACACCTGAATTGTGCCTTGTAGATGGTGAAATGTCTTTGACAAGTCAGAAGATGAGTCAACTATTGCATAATACCCAGCATATGATTTGCTCTTGTTGCTACAGTATTTGTATGGCTGGTGACAGGATGTTGATGGTGGGGTATTTGGTGATGCTAATGACATTGACAATCAGGAGTATGTGGTTAAAGTCTATTGTTGGAAATGATCATTGCCTGGTACTTCTCTGGCACAGATGTCTAAGTGATGTCTAGGTCTTGCAGCATGTAAACAGTTCACTTTCTGAGGAGTTGCAAATGTTATTGAAAATTGTGCAATAATCAGTGAATATCTTTGTTTCTGACCTCATGATGGAAGGAAGGCCATAGATTTTTGGGCTTTAGAGAGAGGCATGACTCCAACCAGAAAAATTCTTTCTCCCGCTGATGTCCGTTCACTTAAGTTTTTTTTTCAGGGCTCTCTGATACCACATTTAATCAGTCAACTGCTGATTTGATATGAAGGGCAGTTACTCTAACTTAACCTTTTGAACTCAGCTCTGGTGAAAGCCATAGCAAGCATCAGTGAGTAGGTAATTGGTCAATCGACTGAATTTGATTTGTCCCCCTAATTCTTGATAGATATAGCTGGACAATTTTCTGCATTGTTGTGTTGTAACTGTATTGGAACAAGTTGGTTCTACATGTGGTTAGTTCTAGAAAGCATGTCTTTGGCACCACAATCAGCATACTGTTATATCATAATATTGATGGTGAAGACCTCAGAAGGAAGCTGCAATGAATCATCCATCCAGCACTTCCAGTGAAGATGAATGTGAATGGTTCAGCTGTGTCTTTGTTGGTAACTGAAGGCATGTCCTGCTGTAGTGTAATTAAATTTCAAGGATGATTGAGGCTGGAACTGGTGGACTGCAGATATCTCAAAGAGCTGTAGGGCTGGACCTTATAAAGAAAGAAAGGGCGTGACCATGGACAGATCTTAAAATTAAGGCAATGCTTCAGGGACAATGCAGGTCAGCAAGTACAGGATTTACAAGTACAGCAAGTACAGCCTTAGATATCAAAGTTATGGATGACTTCAGATTTATAGAGGATGAGATGAGGGAGTCTGGCCCAGACTGCACTGGAACACTCATACCAAAAACAGAAGAGAAGCACAGTGGCTGCTTCATGCCACTTCAAAGCATCCATGGAAGTTTATCCAGGAAAGTCATTTGCTCTAAGATGCATTTAAACACCACCAGGTTCGAGAACAGCTGCTTCCCTTCAACCATTCAGTTCTTGAACCAACTAGCACAACCTTAACCACTACAGTTTTAGCAACACTATGGCCACTTTGATCACTTTGCACTAAAATGGACTTTGTTTTTTTTTCTAATTGTGTTCTTTCTTGTAAAAAGTGGGTATAATTTATGTTTTTCTTGTGAATGCTGCTTATATGATGCTATGTACCTGTGATGCTGCTGCACTTAAGTTTTTCATTGCACCTGTGTATACATGTACATGTGGAATATGACAATAGACTTGACTTTGAAGTCTTCATTAAAAAGACCAGAAGAAATAGGAAAGGAAAAGGCCATTCAGCTCCATGAATCTGCTCTGCCTTACAACAGGACCATGGCTGATCCAACTTTATATAAATCCACATTCCTGCCTGATTGCTAGAACCCTTGATTCCCTTACTGATTAAAAATATTATCCCGGCTTTGAATCTATTTTCTAAGATTCAGCCTCCACAGTTTTCTGGGCAAGAAATTCTAAAGACTTATAATTCTTTGAGAGAAGAAATTCTTCACGTCAATGTTATAAAACTTTGGTTAGGCCACAGCTGGAATACTGTGTATTGTTCTGGTTGCCACACCATAGGAAAGATTTGATTGCACTGAACAGGGTGCAGAGGAGATTCACCAGGATGTTGTTTGGGATGGAGCATTTCAGTTAATAGGAGAACCTGGATAAGCTTGGTTTGTTTTACTTGGAGCAGAGGAGGCTGGGGGAGGATCTGATAGAGCTGCTCAAAATTATGAGGGGCATAGATAGGGTAAATAGTGAGAAATGTTAACCTATAGCAAAAGTATCTAAAACTGGAGGGATTAGATTTAAGGTAAAGGATAAGAGGTTTGGATGGGATCTGAGGCAGAACTAAGAAGATGTTTGAAACTGAGAGGGTGGTTGGAATCTGGAATGCCCTACCTGAGTGAATGGTAGAGGTAGGTACTCTCACAACATTTATCTAGATAAGCACTTGAATTGCCAAAGCACAAAAGACTACAGATTAAAAGCTGGTAAACAGAATCAGTATGGATAAGTACTTGATGGTTGGCATGGACATGATAGGGTGATGGGTTTCTTTTTGTGCAGTATGACTCACTTCTCTATGTTAAATGGATGCCCACTTATTCTGAGTATGTGCCCTCTGGTTCTAGACTCTCCCATGAGGGGAAACGGTCTCCCAAATTTATCCTGTCAAACTACAAGAACTCATGGAGAGACAAGAGACTGCTGATGCTGGAATCTGGAGCAAAAACCAAATCGCTGGAAGAACTCAATGGGTCAAGCAGCATTTGTGGAGGCATGGGAATGGTCAACATTTCGGATCAAGACCCTGTATCAGGTCTGAGGGTGTAGAGGGAGGATAGAAGTGACAGGGAGAGTTGGAACAGGCTGGTAGGTGATAGGTGGAACCAGATGAGGGTGGATGATGGGCAGATGGATTCAAGTGGGGGAGGAGGAGGTGGGAGCTTAGACAAAGGTTTTACCTACCAGTCTCAACACTTCCCCCTTCCCTTCCCCGAGTCCATCTGCCCATCATCCCCCCTCATCTATTTCCACCTATCACCAGTCGCTGTCCCATGCCTTCCTCTCACTTCTTTATTTTGGCTCTCCTAGAACTCAAGAAATAAGCGGTTCTCGAGGATATCCAAGAAGATACTAGATAACAATCACTATCAGCAAGTTTAGCCAGTTTTACTTTTTAACTCTGAGGAGATTGGAAATAATTGTTCTGTCCACTTCAATACGCAAATCAACATGATCAGTTCATTCATCAAGGAACATGTATTGAAACTTTGCCTTTCTTATTCAGTAAGGCTCAGTATTCTGCTAGCATACAAGGATATCTTCAAAGCTGATTTCTGACGGGAATAAACACTTGAGCAAATAACAGATTATATGAAGTCAATATGATTCTTACTCTAATTTTTAATTATTAATAAATAATTATTAATTTAAAATTAATAAATAATTAACTTGACAAATATTTGTTAAATAATTACCTTTTATTTCTACAAAAGCTGATCCTTGATAGTTTGATTTGTTTAATAGTAATAAAACATTGCACAGCTTTGTCTTATATGGGGCATTAGTATTTCCCTTTTCTCTTATGTTGCTCTGCTATTAAAACTTTGTTTCTTGGGGAATCTTATTTTCTTACAGATAAAATAATAAATCTTAAAATTTCAACAACTGGAATCAGAAATGGGCTGTAGGAAAGGGTTTGGGAAATTTTTGCAGGTCATTTTTTTGTCACTGTTAAATGAACAGAATAAGCAAAAACGTTCCTTAATTAAGTGATGTCAACAATCCATGCTATTGTTATTAAGGCTTCCAAGCATATGTACTGAGTATAGCAGGATATGCCAAATGGGCCATCAACCAAGAAACCAGAAAGGAAGGCTCCTGGTGTCACTATTAGTCAAAGCAAAATGCAACCAAGCTGCCAACATTTGTTGTTTGTACTATAAATATAAAAGACTAAGACAGAGGCTGAGCTGTGGAAAGAGGCAGCTGAAATGAGAAACAAAAAAATTCTGAATGTATGATGTACTCTTATAAATAATCTCACTTCTTAGTTTATAATTCAAATATTGTTACTTTAGTTATGCCAGGTTATGGCTCCATGGAGAGTCCTGAAAACCATGTTTTTTGAACTGCATTAAAAATTTTGTTTCTTATTTAGATATCTTAATATCACTTATCTGATTGTTTTGTTTAATGCCACTTCATATATACAATGCATTTTGCCAATGCTTGATGGAATGGAATAATTCCAAGATAAAAAGACTTGTATTTCATGGTTTTCACAACTTGGAACTTCCCAAAATACATCACAACCAATTATATACTTCAGATGCAGTCACTATTAGAATATCAGAAAGGTAGCAGCGAATAGATGCACAGCAAACTTCCAGAGCTTCAATATGTTTTTGATCAGATAATCAGTTTTTTCGTGGTATTTTCTGAGGGAAAATTTTGGAGATGAAAATGGGGAGAAGTCCCCTATTTCCCTATTCCCTTAGACAGACACATGAACAGGCAGGGAAGAAGACAAATGTGAACAGGCAGGGAATTAGAGAGACACATGAATAAACAGGGAATAGAGGAATACAGACCATGTGCTGGTAGGTGGGAATAGTTATATTGGCATTGGGTCAGCACAGACATGGTGGGCCAAAGGGCATGTTCCTGTGCTGTACTTTTCTAAGTTCTATGTTCAAACAGTGCAAAGGGGTTACTTCACTCCATCTGAAATGGTTGATGGGTTTTCGGTTTAATGTTTCAAGTAAAAGACAGCACCCAGGAACTGGAACAAAAGTAAGCCATTTAGTCCCTTGAACCCATGTTCACAGTTCAATGATATCAGAACTGATACATGATCTATTTCTATATACCTGCCTTTTCTTCAAACCACTTCATACTTTTCATTACACTCATTTAAAATTAACAACTAAACAAGCATAATCATTTTGTTGTCAGCAAATACGCATGTGTGGCTTTTTATCCCATTATCTAAGTCATTTCTACATATGATGAATTATTGTTCCCCTCAAAACAGATCCCCATGGCATCTCTCTAGTGACATCCTTTAGTTTGGTTACCTCTTCACCATCTCTATTCTGTCTACTCTCTTTCTTAGGCAGTTTAAAAAATTACTTTCAATTTCTCATAAAGGAATTTATTAAATGTCTTCTGAACATTTACATAACATCTGTACCGATTCACTTGACTACCATTGTAGCCACCTCTTCAAAAAATGTAATCAGATTTACCAGACTAACCCTTTGCAAAGCCATCACATCTTCCTCTGATCAAAGTAAAATAATCAAAAATATTCATTCATTTCACAATTACAGGCAATAATATTTTTTTGAAAATAGATGTTAATCTTACTAGCCTATGTCTCTGGTTTCCCTCTTCCTGCTCTTAAGTAGCAGACTGACATGCAGTTTTCCAATATAAAGAGTTTATTTTCTGAAATGAGAACATTGCAAATTTATAGTTAGGGAGTTTACATTATACTCACCTACTTAATTTGAAACTCTTGAGTGGAAGCTGTCTGGTTTTAGAAACCAGCTACTCTTCAGAACCATTATTTTTGTTATCACTGTTATTTCGCTTACATCCTCTTCCTTGACTGTAAACCCTAACTCAAAGTACTTATTCAACATTTCTGCCACTTTTTAATTTTTTTAAATTTAAAATATCATTATTACCATTTTTAAGGAGCCAAACTCATCCTGATCACCCTCTTTTACCTAACATGGCCATAATAATTATTCTGTGCTGGTTTTTGCAAGTTTCATTTTATACTCTTTTTGTAGCTTTTACTCTTTGCTTTGTCACCTTCTTCTATGGTCTTTTATTTCTGAGCTGCTAGCATCTAGTTTTGATATGTTTTCATTTAGTTTGATGTTGTCCTCCTTTAATTGGCTGCAGCTGTTTTATTTCTGGCAAAAAGAACTCATACTCTTTGGGGTTGTAAACTACTTCTCTATCATAGTAAATTCTGTTTTTAACATCTCCTACAGCTCTACAGTGTTTTTACCTATTTGCAAGTTTCTCCATTTCCCTATGTTCATTCCCTGTTTCTTTATACAGCAGTTTCCAAATTTAGAATCTTAGTTACTGTTTTGCCTTTCTCCGTTTCAAACACTATTTTGAATTTGGTCACATTCTCATTGTTAGGTAAAGGACCATGCAATATTTGGCTTTTAACTAAATGTGGTTTATTACTCAATTCTAAATCTATTATAACCTGTTTTCTTGCTGGTTCCTGGACATATTATTGCAGAAAACTATAAACTATGCATGTCAGAAATTTACTAGTTTTCACAGTTGAGCATATCTCCTTATTTCAATATGTAAGGAGTTCAAAATCCTCCATTAAAACCACCTTGCCTTTACAACATGCTTGCCTAATTTCTGCATTTTTGCTTCCTGATACTTCATACCTGCTATCAGGGAACCTATGTTATAACTTCCACTTGAGTTGTAAATCCTTTTGTATTATTTAATTCTGCCCATAGACTTTTCCATGCTTGGTTACCTCTCATTATTTCTGTTTTTTTTATGATAACTCTTTAATGTGATCAGAATTGTACCAGGCTGGGAGTGATATAGACAAAAGAGATTGCAGATGCTGGAATCTGGAATAAAAACAGAATACTGGAAGAACTCTGGGTCAAGCAGCATTTGTGGCAGCAAAAGGTATAAGCCATTGTTTTGGGTCAAGACCCAGCATTGGGACTGAGAGGGAACATGAAATATTGCCAGTAGATGGCTAGGGTGGGGACAGAGACTGGGACCAGTTAAGTGGAACCAGATGAGGAGGGGATGATGGATAGATGGAACAAAGTGGGGGAATGAATGGGAGGAATGAAAATAGGGAGGTCGACGGGTGAGTGTGTGTGGGATAAGAGCACTGGGGTGTGGGCTACTTGAAAATGGAAAATTCAATATTCATACCATTGGGCTGTAAGCTACCCAAGTGGAATCCAAGTTGCATTTGGCCTCTCGGTAGCAATGCTCATTCCTCCCATCCCCTCCTCCCACCTGGTTTCATCCAGCCATCGTCCTCTCTCCATCTGGCTCTACCTATCACCTGTCAGTCTCTGTCCTACCCTCTATCCCCCACCTGGTTCCATCTGCCCATAATCCTTCCCCCATCTGGTTCCACATTATCACCTACGAGCCTCTGTCCCACAGGCAACCTTTCCTATTCCCTATCAGTCCTGATGCAGGGTCTTGATCCAAAATGTCAACTTACAACATTTTCCACAGATGCGGCTTGACCTGCTGAGTACCTCCAATGTTTCCTCCAATGAATGTGCTTGGGATAAATTCGTTAAGACAAAGCTTTTTGGGTTACAAAAATAACATGATGTTCATATGAAATCACCTCAGCATAATTTCCTGCACTTGTATGGCAGTGTCCAGTCATTGATCCAATGTGAAAAATTCTTATTAAGCACATGGCCAAGGTTTTCTGATGTTGTTCCTCCTGTTTAGTGGTGTCTTTGGGAATGTGAAATGCACTAGCTTTCAACATTATCGATAGAAGCGAAGCAGACAATGTAAGTCATGAGTTCCAACTCCTTAGCATTCAGTGAGGCATGAGTGCAATAGGAACAAAGAGCACCTTCTCACACCTAAGCTGAGCCTCATCATCTCTGTGGGACATTAGAGAACCTGATACCTCTAAGTTAACCAACTCAATAGAAAACACTGAATTGATGAGAACTCCAGCATTGATGGATTAGTCAGAATATAAAAAAAGGCCTGAAAACACTAAACTTTGTTGATTAATATGAAATGTTGGTCTTAATGTGGCACTGAGAAATAATCACTCTGGTCTGAAAAATACTGATGTTATTTATGTGGAGTATACTTCTCTGAGATAATTATTTCTAAATTTCAAGGTTAATAATATATAGTTTTTCCTTTTATTTTTTAAAGTTTGTTAATACTTCAGATACTTTAATCTCATGTTTGTCTTAATTTATGTTTTGTTCTCAGTAAAATGTTTGCAAGTTTCCTTTTTAACTTCCTGGTTTGCCTTTGTGCAAATTCTTCAATGCAATTAGCTCCTCAATCTGCCTGATGAAGTTATTGCTTCCGAATCTGAAAGATCCCAAGAGCAGACATCTGATTCCAACTTGCATTAGGGAAGGAAATCATTGTGACACAGAAATCATTATTTGTGTGGACAACTTCCTTTGAGATCTGCTGTGAGTGCCATCGCTTTGTCACTGATTGCAAAATTCAAGCCACTCCATAACGTTTTGCAGTGCAGCTGGTTAATATGCTTCTTAGAAGTAGAATTACTAATTCCTGTCCATCTGCTTAAAGTTGAGACTATGATAGTAATGGACAAACCAGCAGATGATTGTTTGCTTTGGATCAAAGAACATTTCCCTAAAATCACTAGTTGTGATCTCTGCATGTTGAGAATTTTAACCTGTTCTGTTAAGGTAGTAGTTATGTATATTTGTAGTTCAAAGATTTTGATGAAAGTTAATCATTGTTAATCTTGTTTTCTCTTTGTACAGTTGCTGCCAGTCCTGCTGAAAAATTTCAGCACCTTTGGTTTTATTTTATATACGTAGTATATTTTGGTTTAGAGGGTTGAGTCCAACAATGGTTTGCATCAGAATTAAAGTACTATATAATGGGATTTACAATATCATTGTTTATTCCAGAACTTTGAGTTAAAGAAAATGTTTTTATTTTCTGAGGTTCATGTTTAATTTTTGAGACAATCTCTGTAATGCAAATAGAAAAATATGTACACTCATAAATGAAAGAATCATATGATCATTGCAGCATAAAAGGAAGCCAACCAGCTCATCATCTCTATAATGTTTCTATGTAGGAGCAATCTCATTCTCCTGTTCTCTGTAATAACTATCTGTTTACACTTTAGAAAGTTATAATTGACTCTGTTCCATTACCTTTAAAGGTGGTGGGTTTCAGATCATAACCACTCTTTGCAGAAGAAGACTTTTCCACATTTGTCCCTGTAGCTGTTTCCCAGTTAGCTGATCCTTAATCCATGTGCTAATGGGAAAAAAGATTTTCTCTGCTTACCCAACTTAAACCTTTGTGATCTTGTACACCTTTGTCTGATTTCCTCTCACCTTCTTTACTCCAGTGAGAACATTCCCAAATTCTTCAGTCTGCTGCTATCTCTGGTGGATCTGTTTTGACTGTAGGACAAGACATATCCAGGTGTTCGGATAGATTCGAGGAAATTGGTGAAAGAATTACAGAATTGCAGAATGGATACAGCACAGAAGGAAGCCATTCAACCTGCCAAGTCTGAACCAGCTTCATTTAAGAACAAATCATCTCATACCAACCCCCTTGCCCCTTTCCCATGTCCTTACAAATTCTTTCTCTTAAGATACTTATCCAGCTCTCCTCTGAACACTACAATTGAATGAACGTTCACTACTACCCCTGCCAAAGCATTCCAAATCCTAACCACACGTTTGTAAAAACATTTTTTTCATGTCACTTCTGGTCCTTTTCCCAAATTCATTTCACGTCCTCTTATTCTTTACCCCTCCGCCAACAGGAATGGTTTCTCTTTCTACTCTGTCAAATCCGTTCATGATTTTAAATACTTCTATATCTTTAAATACTGTATTTGTTCCAAGAAATACAATGGCACAGCTGGTAGGGCTGTTCCTCATAGGACTAGATATCTGGGTTCAATCCTGACCTCAGGTGCTGTCTGTGTGGAGTTTGCATGTTCTGCCTGTGACAGTGTGAGTTTGCTCCAGGTGCTTTGGTTTCCTCCCCCATTCCAAGGACTTGTGGGTTCAGGTGTTAATTGGCTACTGTAAATTGTCCCTAATGCCTAAGTGAGTGGCAGAAGCTGGGGGTGGGGGGGAGGTTGATGAGAATGTGGAGAGAATAATAAAAA
>JARFYF010000119.1:28843847-28857225 GCA_030265395.1 Rhina ancylostomus | reverse complement strand
ATTCCCATTTGATTGAAAATTCTCTAATAACATGTTGATCAAGCAATGGATTAATATAATGCTGCAAATACTTTACAGTTCAGGCATATCTGTAGAGACGGAAATAATCTTAAGTTTTAGGTTGTTGATCTTTTATCTTTCAGTATCCACAATATTTTGGCTTTATATTAGTGGAATTTATATGTTAGCTGCAGGAAAAAGTACAGCCCATCATGTGCATTATTATACGAGAACACTGTGATCCATATTTAAGATATCATTTGCACCCATCAGTACCAATCTGACTTGTTGGTTTGGGAGAGAAATATAGGTGATTTATTAGCATGTTTTCTTTCCTGCAACTTTGCCAAACTCTCGTCGTGTAGCTCAACTGCTGTTGCTGAACTCTTCCATATCTTAGTTACTTCTAGACATGACTATTCCAATGTCGTCTTGTCAATCTCCCATAAATTGTCACATTCACCAATCCTGCCTTTGCTTGGTGAGATACATCAGCTCCTATCCTGAATGCCTTAGTTTTAAAATTCTTATCCTTTCATGTTTTTCCTGTGTCCTTGAATAATTTGCAACCCTCCCTCCAATCTCGCCAGATTTCTGGAATGCTTCAATTCTGGAATCCCCAATTTTAATTGTTGCACTACTCCCAGCTGTGCCTTTGGTTGCCTGACCCCCTAAGCCCCAACCTGTCTAAAGTTTCTTCCCATTTTAAGAATTACTCCCTTGATATAATTTTGCTCATCCCCTGTAATCGACTAAGTTTGACACTAGGCTGAGGAGGATGAGTTACAAGCATGTGGAGAATCTTCAGCTCTGTTACTGCATTAAATACATTATATAAATGCAGGTTGTTGTTGACGGCCTTAATATTCAACTCCATTCTTCTTGCATCTTAGCAATATATGAGTGATAAATCATGCATCACACATGCCAATGCAGTCAAAAGGGGATACTGCATTTTGGGGGAACTTGTACCTCTGATTTCCTGTTTATAGATAATTTCAATGTAGCTCATATTCAGCAGCATGATAAATATAAAATATGGATTAATGTTTGTTGAGACTGGACATATAGCTTTAAGAATAAATAAGAATCCAAGGCTTTAATATCAGCCTTATCAAATCACTCAGGTTACCTGCTAAATTGGATCACTGTTCAAAGGCATACTTGAATTTTTCACCATCTCTTCCTTTGCTAAATATTTGCACATACTTGTGATTTTTTTTTACTCTAATGACAATTTTCTTATTAATAAAACTTCACTGTGGTAGAAATAGAAGCTGATTTATTAATGCAGAAAACTTATCCTGCCCAAGCTGTTCAGCTACTTTTATTAGTCATTGCTTCTAAAATCATGGATCCCATTGACTAAGAATTATTAACAATCCTTTAAAGAATTATTAACTGTCAAAGACAGTTCAGTATAAATATTATAGCTGACATTTGTAAAACATGTAATAATGAATAGGTTTGTTTACATTTTTCTTGCTTTTAAAATACATTTTATTTAGAACATAATCATTGATGGGTGTTTGCTTTATTTTAATTGTATATATTATTTAACTGAAAGGTTTATTTGCAGTTTAACACACTTTTGAATCAGTGAATTAGGATTGTAAAACATATTTTATTTCAGAGGATCATGGAGATTACAATACAGAAGGAAGCCATTCTGCCTATCATGCCTATGCTAGCTAAAAATGGAGTTCTTGGAATATTCCGATTTCCCAGCTTTCAGTTAGTAGCTTTTGTAGTTAATGGCTCAACAAGTGCCCTTATGGATTCCTGTTAAATATAATGAGTTCCAGATCTCCACTGTTCTTGGGGATCTTTTTTTCCTTTGATCAATTAACTTAGATCTACATCAGCTGGTTTCCTAAACCTCATAGCTTAAATCTATATCAATTATAGTGTGATAACCAGAAATGTACATAGCTGTAGCCTGATGTTTTCTATATAGTTCTGGAATGATCCTACTCTTTATATGCCATGCCTTGACTCTATTTTCTTTATGCCTTCTTAACCATGTTATCTATCTGTCTGTGATGTTCAGGACACATATGCTTTGAAATCCTTTGATCCTCTACACTTGTCAGTATCTTTCCATTTATCATGTATTCCCTTTCCCTCTTTGACCTCCTTACTTTCAACCACTATCAATTTTGGCATCTTTAGTAAATTTCATAATTGTGATACTGAGAACTCGACTGCAGATAGCCCTCTAGTTGTTAAAACAGCTTTTGCTTTATCCTACTTGCCAGTTTCTTTTTAAAAACCAGCTTGCCATTTTATTTGGCTTCTACCTTCCTGATCAATTTACCAGGTGGGACTTTGTCAGATGCTCTACCTTCATTGTTCCTTGTTTCAGTCAATATTATCGGACACAACATTCCTTAACAAGGCCATGGTGACTGTCTTTGATTAACCTGTGTCTCTATCAATACTGATTTATGCTGTCCTTCAGAACAGTTTCTGATAATTTTCCCATCACCAGCATTACAATGTCTGGCTTGTATTCATTCAGTCTATCTCTTTTTCCCTTTGTAAACAATAGTACATTAGCAGTTTTTGTGCCCACCAGCACCATGCCCGTGGCCATCAATGGTTGGGAAGTGAACCTGCACAGTTTCCTAAGTAAAAAACAAAAATGTTGGAAACATTCAGCAGGTCAGGTGGCATCTGTGGAAAGAGAAACAGAGTTAATGTTTCAGGTCAAAGACCCTTCAGAACTGGGAAAGTGAGAAAACAAGATAGTCTTAAGTTTCAGAGAGGTGAGAGAGGGATGGATAGGAGGAAAGGAATATCTCTCATTGGTGAGGCCATGTTTGCTGAGCTAATTCTGATGATTATGGAGCCATCTGGTTAATAAACTATGAGGACAGTTAGAAAGTAAAAAAAAACAAGTATAGTGACTTGCAAGGCTTTGAAATGCAGGTTAGAGCTGTTGTTGAACTGGAAACTAAAGGGAGAATGCTGCAAATGTCCAGCACATGAGGCAATATCTGTAGAGAGAGAAGAAGCAAGTTAATATTACAGGTGGATAACCTTGCAGTAGAACTGGCCAGCTCCATCACAGACAGAGGAGTAAGTTACCTGCGATTGTTGAACTTGATATTGAGACTCAGAGATTCCAATGTAGCTGGACAGAAGGTGAGCTGCTCTTTTAAAGCTTGTGTTAGATCTTGTCGTAACAGTACAGGAGGTCACAGACAGGTAAGTCAGAGTGGAGGTGGAAAGGAGAAATAGTGTGACAGATGTCAAATGGAATTGCAGGGTTGCCCCTGTTGAATAAGCAGAGGTGCTTTCCCAAGCTGTTATCCAATTTGAATTTGGTTTCATTTGCACATCAAGTACAATTCACTAGATTGCAAGAAGTGCAAGTGAATTGCTTTTTCTGCTCATTTCTGCTGTAAAGTTATCCTTCTATAATATTAAGTCAATTTTTCTCTCTCTCCAGACACTGCCTGATTTGCTGGGCATTTTATCAAACGTTAGTGATTTATCCACTTAAAAATGTGAGAGCCTTTAATTGGTTCACTCTCTACATTTATAATTTCCGGTATTTTGCATTCTTTTTCCTGAATGTCAATGTCTATTTCATTGTTCTCTGTTGTGAAGACAAACACAATATACTTATTTAGTTAGAACAATCCACATTTTTTTTGTCTCAAAACACAAGCTATTGTTTTGGTCATTAATAGATATACTCTTTCCTTTGGTATCCTCTCCCCATCACATATTTGTAAAACATTTCAGACGTTTTCTGCCATTATTTGTTGCTTCCTCCTTGGTTTTATTACATTTCTAGGTTTTCTGCTGTGTTGAACCCTCTGTATTTGTCACAAACTTCGCTTTGCATTATCCTTTCCTGTATGTTTCTTGACACTCATGGGAGTCTAGATTTGGAGATCCCATTTTTGTTTTACCATGAATCTATTCAGTCTGAAGCCCTGTATATTGTCCTCAAAATCTGATGCTTATTTAGCTTTGTGTAGCTATTCCCAGCCCTCTTAAATTGTATCTCAGCCTGGTAAAACTGTCATATATCAATTTAATTTTTTGTTATTTCTGGACTGTCTGCCCTTTTCTGCAATGATGTTAAATTTAACTGAAGCATAATCACTGCCTCCAATATTGTCCTCTATTGCTATGCTTTCTACTTGCCCAGGTTTATTCCCTAAGCATTAGTCTGGACACACTTCCACTGGAGTGTCTTGGGCTTGCTATTGATCTAAAGAATTCTCTTCAATGCATTACAATAATTCTGCAACTCTATATCCTTTACTCTGTTACTAACCCAGTTATTGTTAGGATGCTTGAAATTTCCTTCTATTACTATTTTATTTTACCCCAAATCTGTCATCATTTCTATCCAATATCCTCTCAACCTCCTTTGTTACAAAGAAAACCCACTTTCTCCAATCTAACCTTATTGCTGAAGTTTCTCATCCTTGGAACCATTGTGGTAAATCTTTTCTACACCCTCTGTAGGAATGTCACATTCTTCCAAAAGAGTGGTGATTAGAATTAGCTATATTTCTCCAGTTGTGGCCTATCTAGTGTTTTACAAATGTAGACCTCCTTTACATTTGTCCTTATATTTTCACTAACCATTCTGTCAACTGTCCTACTGCCTTCAAAGATTTGTCACATCTTCTTCTGACCATTAGGGACATACAAATAGACTCTCAACATTATGATCGTCTTTTTGCCCCACAGTTGAAGCCCATATGGAGTCATTTGTTAATCATTCTGGCATTTTATCACTCCCATAACTGTAATTGCTTTTTACCAATCTAGTACACCTTTTTATTTGCCCCTGTTCCATGCCACCTAAAAACCTTATTACCAGGAATATTAAGCTGCTATTCCTAAGCCATCCTTGAGCATTATTTCAACGATGGCCACAATTTATCTGTCCTTTCAATTCATCACTTTTACTTCCTTGATACTTTAAAGCACACCTAAATTTTTTTCTGTTTTTTTTCCCATTTTTGTTTACTCTGCCTTTCAAATTGCACTGCCTTCCCAACTCGATCTCCCCCATCTTCCCAATTTTGCCTTTCTTCTTTCCAAAGCTTTCTGTTATAGGTCCTGGTCCTGTTGAGATCCAACCCATTTGGTTTGTATGGATCCTACCTCCCCCGAGACTGGTCCAATGCCCCAAGAATCTAAACCCCTTCCTCCTGCATCAGTCACACACTCATTTGCATTATCCTCTATTTCTGTACCCACTAGTGCTTGATACCAGTGAGTACATTCAGGGATTCCTATCTTTGAGATTATGTCTTCAGCTGCCTGTAGTGTGGCAACAGGATCTCCTCTTACTTTCTATTTACATCATTGTTACCAAAAGGGGCCACAACCTTTGATACACTCCCACCCCACCCCCACCACCAGACTCCTTACTTTTCTGTGGGTCCTCAGTGATACCGTTGTTTTTGGCAGACTTAGATGAGAAAGCCTTTGGAAAGAATATATACATAGGGTCTCCTACATCATGGCCTCTCCTCCTACCTGCAAGCTGGTCACCCATTCTCTCTCTTTCCATCGATGATCATTTCCAGGGGCGATCGTCTCCAGATGTTTCGTAATCACATCAGCTGCTGCTCAGGAAGGAAATATCTGGATCTTGAGTTCTTGTACCGGTGATGCTTCCTGTGAAATACATCTTGAATTTCCCATGTGGCACTGAATGTGCATTCAGTAGGACTGAGAAGTTGTACCATACCTCTATTTATTGAAATATGAATTCACAACTCAATCACCAAGGAGAAAATGTTTCCTTTTTTGTTAAATGTGGCAGCCAATAGCAATTTTTAAAAAATAATTCTTTAACATTACCCTCATAGAGCAAAAAGCGTAACCTTAAAACTATGCATGCTATGGACATACTAAATGATATTTCCTTTCATTTCCAGTTATATCTAAAATGAAAGTTATTGTTCATGCAGAACTTTACAAGCAAGCTATTTAGATGTACAGAAATGTATATTATGTCATATCAAAAATGTGTTAATGTATTATGAATGTAGAATATTGTTGGTAATAAACTTGAATAATTTATTATAATGTCTGTACATAAACCTAAAGGCTTATATATTTATAAACTTATGCTCAAAGTAAGATAGAAGTTTGAGTAGAATTTCAGGAAATAAATCAGCAAATGTTGGTTAATACCATTAATCTATACCCATTTACTTGTTTATTGATTACAGTAGTTGCAGCCAAAATATTCTGATTAGTTATTGAACAATAAGCTCCAGAAATGAGACGCATGGGGTGGAGGCGTGTGATGGGGAGCACAGGTGATGACGTATATACCTATATTGTTATATGATTGCAATATCATAGAGTGCCATTAACGACCAAATTATGCATTTTGTAAAGATGTGGTGCCATATATTTTTAAAGTTCAAAATTCATTGTGCTATTGGACAATCTGATATTTATTCCTTTATAGTACACAGAACTATGGGTTCTTTAAGAATGATCCCTTGTTTCAACTAACTGGATTGTATTTGATGTTTTTTTAATCCTTATATGTTAAAATAGTTCTGCTTGGGGACAGTTGCAGATTTAAACACTTATTCATTGAACTCGCACCCCAGTGAGAAGCCTCGCAAGACAAAAATACAAATTGGAAAGTCAGTGCTAGAGTAGCACCCCATCCATACCAGTCTTTTATCATGTGGGGTTGCCCACTGGTTGTGCAGGGTCATTGAATTTATCCTCTGGCGTCCACTCAATAAAGAACCATATAGAGCAGCCGTCCAATGCATTCTTTTCCTCTGTCTTCCTCTTGCCAACAGATGTTTGTGAGGCTGTTTGTAGATGAAAACTTGGACCGAATGGTCCCCATTTCTAAGCAGCCTAAAGAAAAGATCCAGGCAATAATTGAATCATGCAGCCGGCAATTCCCTGAATATCAGGAGCGTGCCCGGAAGCGTATACGTACTTACCTCAAGTCCTGCAGGCGGATGAAAAAGAATGGTTTTGAGACGGTGAGTTGTACTGTCCAAATACAACCCATTCCCAGTCTGCATCCAGTTCCTGTGCATAAACTCATCACAAGATTTTTTTCTCCCACCCCTCCCACTCCCAACCATTCTGATGATTATTTTTCAAATGTTATTTTTGGTAACATCAGTTCAGAGACCTTTTCCTTTCATCCAAATCATATTTACTTTGCCTCACTGCTGTCTGGGAGAATATTTTTTATGAATGTTATTAGTTCAAAGGCTGATGGTTGAAGTGCCTCATAAAATATTATGAACAGTATTCTGTTTCTGATGTACTGTACTTAACTACAAACTTTGCTCCACATTTATCTTTTGACATATTGAACACAGTAATTTATAGTATGTGTGATTATTCTTTCTCCTCATCCTGATTAATACGCAACAGGTAACTAATTTCTTGTACATAATTTAGCAGAAGTACCAATCAAAGGTCTGATGGAGGTTGCAAAGTGTGTAGAATATACAGCACAGAAACAGGGCATTTGGCCCAATTAGTCCTAAGATCTGAAGTATGTTGGCATCTTGCAGGCGTTCCTGTGGTTGTTTAGTAACACTTGAGAGCACATTTTATTGTAATCCAAATCTCCATAACTGAAATAATATTGATAACAAAGATGGAGAATTTGAACAGGCCAAAATTGCTGTATTTCAGTTTCTTCCCCCCAGGAAGAGAAAGAAAGAATTCACATTAATATTTTTCTCAAGGCCAGCAATCTAACTTTCTAGTACATGCTAAATAGTATGCCATTTTCAATAGATTTTAGCGTGGATTGTGTTGTATCATATAAATGAGAATATTTCACAGAGATTTCCGTTCCACTTCTAAGAACAAAGTTGTGGTAATAAAATTATGCGACTTAAACAACCATGCTATTGAAAAGAACCAGATCTATTTTATTAACTCAATTAAAACCAGTTGTTTCAGAAGAATGTTCATCTTAACAGACTTATGCTTTCTTTAAAAACAAAGTTGTTACTTGAAAAATGTTTAGTCACAAAATTAAGTTATTCTGGAAAAACTGAGCAGAATGTCCTGTGATATCAGTTTTTAAAGCTGCTTTAAAATTTCATTTCCTTATGTGTGTATTAGTGCATTTGGGAGCTTAAGGGGTAGAGATTTTATGGTAAGAATCCATAGTATTTCTCAACCTCACCAACATTATCTGTTAGTTATTGTTGTACGAGTTCTTTTGATGTGTTGTTAGTGTCATTTTTATACAGTTTTTTTCTGTAGATGTCCTAACTTCCATTTTTTTCATTTAATATCCTTATGAATTAGGTTAACATTGTAAAACTGCAGGAGCCGTACAATTCTGGTAGCATCTGCTTTTCTACAGTGATTTCATAAGCTTTGTTGCTTGCTGACTCATTTTACAGATTGTGTAATGATTAGATTCTCTAGAAGTTGCAGAGCTTATTTGAAGTCATATTAGCATAAGGAATAAAAAGGAACTCCTGTAACATTGTTAGGAATATCTGGAAGAGCCCCCTAAAACAGCAGGATCATTGAACTCGTGTTGATTCATTAGAGAATTTGCCATCTGTTGAAATCAGAAGCCAACACTGACATGGGTGTAGGGCAATGGATGTAAAGGAATAAAAAGTGAAAGAAACAAGGGAGACCTGGGTAAGAAGTTGTCTCAAAGATTAAGAAAGATATGCTACTAATTGACCAATGATCAGTCAAAAGGCTTGGATAAATTTGATGAAAAATAGTTAACAACTAGGAAACAATAACAATAAACCTAATGACAGGAAGAAAACTGAAAAAGTATAAAAAATTAAATACATGAACAAACTAATGAACATATGTTTCTCCATGTTTTCCTCAGTTTTCTTCAATGGAGGATTGTTGTTATGTTGTTATCTTTGAGCCATTTTCCACATTCTCTGGCTCTTCTAATCTCAGTGCCCACCACAAGATGCATCAGTTGCTATACATTATACTATAAATCTCACCAGGACTGGACCAGAGTTAGTGGTGTACATTTAGCTGGAATATATAGGTTAAGGTTTCATTATCTCTTTCATTAACTTGGTGTTTCTGTTCTTATCAACAAACCATAGAATAAAATGAGTCTTGTATTTGCAGCATGGAGTGACACAGCAGATTAAATGCATTATGAAAAATTGGTATGATGAAGATATGGACCAAATGCCATAGTTCAAATCCTCCAATGTGCTGCCTTGAAAACTTTGGAAAGTCAGCTTACAGTTCATTAATAGATCAAGCAGGCAATGGACATATTGTTTGGAAGGTCAAACCAATATGTTTCTGCATGTGTGCCAGAGTATAGAAAGTCTATTCCCTTTCACTTTTCAGATAGTTGCAATCCTATCCAGGATCCAAGGGGGAATAAATGCCTTCATATTATCACATCAAAACAATACAACTTGAGCTAGCAGGAATATTAAATATCATGGATGTTATTATATCCACTGGTATCTTGTAAAATATCCTCATCATTAAACAGTCTATCATTTGAGAACCATTTGAAGGACTTGGTTAGCATTGGACCTTTGGATCTCATATGACACATGAGACACCCACTGGAGCATTATTGGAGAACAATAATACATTTAAGCAAATACTTCTACAAGAATAATCATTGCGAATACCTTTGTGAAGTGTGATGTTGAAGCTGAAGGTCTAACATTAGATTACTGCTTGTGCATATGGAAATTCCACCTCCAAGATGATGAAAGTCAATTCATCATATTTCATACATCTTATAACACACTGACATATTTGGCATACGACATATTTGGCATGCAATATATTCAGTTTTCTTCCTTAAACAGTTTAGCAACTGCTTAAAGTTACATGATCATGATTGTTTAAAGACTCAAAAGATACAGATAGCATGATTATCGTTAAGAAATATTTCATGAGATTATCTGAACAATCAAGGTAGCAATTCAAATGACATTTTAGAGCTAATATCAAAAAACAGTAGCTTATAAAGGCTGATGAGAAGTAGCATCTTGCAACATGAACCTTTATGAATGCCCATTTCTTCTGCATATGCATTTATTCTGAATGGGGAGGGGGGTAAAAAATCTGTTTTGGGGTTGTGAATAGCCTATATTCTGTTGCTGTTTAAACAAGAAAAACTTGGTTGTTCTGATCTTAGTTCCCTATTGAAATTATTCCTTTTTGTTTTTCTTTCCATTTGTGGCACATCGATTTCTGAAGCCTGAGCAGCATGTTCAATAATTTGTAACTGACATTGTTCTATACAAGCAGCTGACTAAGGGTCCCAAAGATCAAGATCCGTGTGAATGATGGAATAGGTGTGAACTTTGACTCAAGAACTTTTCTTCCCAAGTTTTCCATGCCTCTTTTATACACAGTAGAACTTGGGTCAGATGCACAAGGTTTGAGCAGGCATATAATGTCACTCTGCAGATGAAAGTATGTAATGCAAAGTATATACCACCAGGGAAGAGTATGCCCAGCATTGTGATGAATCTTAAATGGCATAAAAAGGAATTAAATTATAAAAATGCATAGTTTTGGCAGGTCAGTCATCTGCAGACCTTATGCAGCAAAAAGGTACTACACTAATATTCATATTAGTTCTTTCCTGTGTCATGCACCTACATGAGCTCTAACTCAAAACCATTCAGCATACATTTAGAAAATGCCTACAACTCAAGGAAATGGACCTGGCATAAGGACAAAAGTACCCTGCTGCACTTTCAGAAGGAGAGTCACAATTGTGTAAAACATTGTAACTCCTAATAGGAGAATGCCCTTGGGAACCATTGACAGTAGAATCTGTTTGAATCTTATCTGTCATATACAGAGCTTGAAGAATAGGCACACCAAAAGATAACAGGTAAGTTGGAATGAAAATTTACAAAAAAGGCATCATCAACAGCAGATTATCAACTATGTAGAACATGTCTCTTCTGCATGTAAACATATAAAAAAATTTGACTAAAAAAAATCCTGAACATCAAGAAGCAATGTCATTAAACATTACACTTGATTAATTTCAATTTTTGTTCACCACCTTTTGTTGGAATTGGTGTTCTTTAAACTGTATGATGTTGAACACACAACATTAATTCAAAAACTGGGCTTAATACAGTTGAGCTTTGATGTATTATTGGGTCAACTTATAGATGGTTAAATATTAAGGAGTGAGTTTTTAAACAAACAAATTAACTGCTTGTTAACATACTAAATATTAGCAAACTGTACCTCCACTATAATATTTTCAGCACCATTGTTTTTCAAGTTCACTGTCTTTCTTTACATCAGGACATCTGTATGAAAATCCCAGTGTTTGAACTTTAAGAATTTGTGTTTTGATCTGCAAACTGCAAAACCTGCAACCATGTAATCCTGTCTTTATTAACAATATGTGTTTGTTTAACTCTTTATCTTTCTTTTGCAAGATGCAATCCTGCTTATGGTGCAGTGGCTAAAGGATAAACAGGAATCTGATGCAAAAGGGGCCATAAATTGGTTTTCTAAAGTTTCAACATCATTAACTTATGTTGTACCTCTTAATGTAGCAAAATATCCAAATGTTCTTCAAGTTCTTGAACACATTTCATGCTTACAGAGATATTAGAGCAGATTACCAATATCTTTATCAAAAAAATATGGTTTTAAGGAGCACGTTAAATTGTGAAAAAAAGGTGGATAGAGTTTGAAGGATAGATTTCCAGAACTTTGAGTCACATCAGCTGAGAGTACTGCTGTAAGCAATGAAATAATTAAATTTAGGGACGATTAAAAGGCTAGCATTGGAGAAGCACAAATATCTTGGACACTTATGGATCTGGAGGAGATTACAGAGTTAAGGAAAGTGCTTTCTAAAAACAAGATGAACATTTTAAAGCTACGTTCCTTAACAGAGTCTCAATGTCAATAAACTAGTCTGGGGAATGTAAGTGACCTGAATTTGAACTTGGTGTACAAGTCCATAGATCGATAAAAGTTGCAGCTAAGGTAGATAAGGCAGTGAAGAAGCATATAGGATGCATCTTCATTAGCTGGGGCATAGAAAGTAAAAGCATAGAGATCATGGTACAACCTTATAAAACTTTTGTTAGGTCACAGCTGGAGTATTGTGTCACCACATTATAGGAAGGACATGATTATTCTGGACATGGTGCAGAGGAGTTTCACCAGGATGTTGCCTGGGATGAAACATTTTAGTTATGAGGAGAGACTATAGATAGGCTGGGTTTTCCTTGGAGCTAAGGGGAGAACTGATAGCAGTATACAAAATTATGAGGATCATAGATGGGATCAGTAGTCAGAAACTTTTACCTATAGCCGTCTTGTCTATAAACAAAGGGTGTAGGTTTAGGGTAAAGATAAAGTAGTTCAGACGGGATCCAAGAAAGAACATTTTCACCTCGAGGGTGATTGGACTCTGGAATGCACTGCCCAAGTAGGAGGTGGAAGCATGTACACTTAAATCATTTAAGTAGTATTGGACAAGCACTGGATTCAACAAAAAAGGCTGTGGACCAAGTGCTGGTATATAGGATTAGTATAGATGGGTACTTGGTAGTGAGCATGGACATGTTGGACTTAAGGACCCATTTCTATACTGTATAACTCTATGACTTTTTGGGATTGGCAGCAAGGGTTGTTTTCTTCCACCTCAGGGGTGCTGTGATAGCTTTGAAAGAGAAGCAAGGCAGTTCCTGACTAGAGATTGTAAACAATATCAGCTATTTAGGTTGCCAGGGAAGGCAGTTGGATGGTTACAGTTAGATGGGTCAAAGGAGAAAGAGGCAAACTTCATGAATAATATTTGAGAGGGGGAATAAGGGTAGGAAGGAAAGCAGGGCAAATGTCAATTTATATATTTTCTCAATTATTAAATTTCTTAGGACCTCCATTTCTATAGGTGCATTTGTAAACCTCTTCAGCAGAGATAGCTCTGCTAAACTGCTGATAACTTCAGAGAATTCTAAATATTCCTCACTTAATTATGAATGTAAATTTATAAAATAATTTCCAGATAACACAGAAGGATTTATAAAGAGAGGAATTGTTCTGCTTATTAGTCTCATTGCTAAGTTGAAAGGTTGCACGTTTCTGGAACTGGTTGATATCATGTGCCTTGTATCCTATTTTCTTATTCTCAGTACATGAAGGCAACAGTATGGATTGTAACCACATCCTATTAGTCCTGGTAATCTAACTCTATCAGGCAGCTGGATGATGAGCATAAACTTCGACTAGTGTAAAGTTCATCCCATATTGATTAAAACATTAAGTT
This sequence comes from Rhina ancylostomus, assembly GCA_030265395.1. Classification (NCBI taxonomy): domain Eukaryota; kingdom Metazoa; phylum Chordata; class Chondrichthyes; order Rhinopristiformes; family Rhinidae; genus Rhina; species Rhina ancylostomus. Next base: position 28,843,952 of record JARFYF010000119.1, on the reverse strand, counting down.
AGGTGATTATTAGGAAGCACTACTATGAATTAAAAAATCCTCTTTCCACATATAAACAAAAATATTGTATTTTTCCCTAATTGTAATAGCCAAAACAGTGGTCAT
>JARFYF010000119.1:28811854-28827148 GCA_030265395.1 Rhina ancylostomus | reverse complement strand
CAGCATGGAATCCATGTGCTGGACAACAAGGCATTAATGGAGCCAAATTGAGGGCCAGAACTCAGAACCATGACAAATGGAGGTCTTATAAAATTGTGTAGAGATCTGATATGTGGACATAATGTTTCCATTGTGGAAGAGTCCAAAACCAAGGGCAATAGATGCAAGGTGTATACAGAAAATATACTGTAATCGTAATTGCAACATACAGTTGACTGGTTGCTGTACATTGAAATTATAATTCCATTTATTAATAGAACTTGCTACACATGAAATAATAGGAGGAAATAATGTAGAAACCTTTATGGGGAGGTTAGATAATTACTGTTGGAGCAGAGAATGGAAATTTATGCACATAGGTTAGATGGATTATGGTGGGAGAAGGCTGATGTGGAATGTAAACACTAATTCTGACTGTTCTGTAAATTTATGGTATAACTAATTATGGTAGCACTTGTGACAATCCTATTGAAAATAAAGCATTTTCAATAGGATGGTCACAAGGGCTACTATAATTAGTATAAATAAATAGATAAAATTTCTCAACAATTTTGATATCATCAACCCAGAGCACTTTTTACACATTCTTATGTGAAGATTTTATCCGCACTCTTGAACATAAAAGGTATGCACAGTGAGATGAATATTCTGATTATATATGCTAATCCAGTTTGGCACAGAATGAATTCTCTCTAAATGCAAACTGTTCCTGTGAACTTAATGTATCACCACCAATAGTTTTGCAGCACCACCGTCATCTGTTAGAAATGACCATAATTAAATGTTGAAACCTTCTGAGGGTGCAGGCTTAATGAATGACTGATCTGTGAATCATAAGTAGTGATCAAATCAACATAATGATTCTTTCCAAGAGTATAAATTCGTTTGTTATGGTGACTGCTCAGGTTAACTGTGCATTAAATTTGAAAGCCAGCCAAAAACTACAGTCTGTCTCTGTTAGACTTTTAAATTGAGTAATAGTCTCCACATGGTAAAACACAGCATATATAGGCATAGTTTTCACCATGTACTGAACTATTTTTCGTCAGTATAAACTATCATGTTTTGTATTGAAAAATATAATTCCTAATATTGTCCAATGAAGCTCTATGACATGTAATATTAGCTTTCTCTTAATTCTGTTACTGGAAGCTTAAATACAAGCCTGAGACCCATGTAAACTACATAGAATGCTTGAGATATTTCTGAAATAGGATCTAGGTTTTGTTCATAAAATGTTGTGCCTTTACCGTAGCTGATCTTTGGTAAAGGATTGTTTTAATACATCTTTAACCCAGCTTGCCCTACTTTTCTTTCCAAATCTCAGCTGGAATGGAAGTCTATCCCATCTGCCGCTTTATTATGCCTGTTCCAGGGATGAGGAACAGACTGTGCAGGTAGCTTGTTACGGACCAGTGGAGTTTAGCTCATTATATAGGTAATGGGAATTCAACCATTTGTTTGTTCAACATATATTCTCAGTGGAATCCATGATGTTCTCAGCAGCAATGAGAATGTATCATGTATGCCCCCGAGTCCAGATGTGAACAGCTGATGCTTTGCAATACTGACTTCCTGTCAAATAATTATATCTCTTTAACTAATAAACATATGCTTTGTTTCTGCACCTCAGAAAGATTAAAAGATTCGTGTTCCTGTACGCAAGTAAAGCAATTTCTTTAATATATTCCAACGCAAGGATCTTACATGGATGTTTCCACATTGAATAGATCCTGAATGTTTTAGTGAGATGTTATTTCTAAGGATGAAATAACTTATTGAAGCTTCATGATGACAGTTTTGTGGACTTACATAATATTGGACAGGCTTTTAAATTTAAAAAAAAATCACTATGTACTTGTGATTGCAAAGCCATGAAAATATTCAAGTCCTTTTTAAACTGATCACTGATTATTTTATTTCCAAATTTCCACATTTTGTCTGTGAATGGAAAATTACTTTTTGATAGGCAGCTAATTGGTGCCTTTATAACTATTCCTGCATAAAGGGGTAATGCTATAGATTTATTAATAAATATAAATGTCAAAAGCTGTAAAATCCCAGCAAGTCAGCAAGCACCTATACAGAAAGATACCAAGTTTTGAAAGTTCCCAGTAGAGATTTTATGATTACCATATATTTCAGATTTGCAGCATCCAGAGTATCTTAACTTTGCATGTTTTTTAACAGTCTTGGTAACAGGATAGAAATTGTATAATGTAGAACCAATAATTTCTGAACATCATGCAATCCTATTTCTATGTAAAATAAAAATATTAGTGATAATCAGGGATTTCATGAGAGTGACAAAAAGTGTGTGACTTCCATTGCAGACTCCATTAAACCAGATAAATGTGAGGTATTGCATTTTGAGGGATCAAACCCAGGTAAGACTTATACAGTGAATGGTAGGGCCCTGCAGAGTGTTATGGAACGAGTGCAAGTGCATAGTCTACTGAAAGCAGCGTCACAGGTAGATAGTGTGGTGAAGGAGGCGTTTGGTGTGCTGGCCTTCATCAGTCAGGGCATTGAGTATAGGAGTTGGGAAGTTATGATGCAATTATATAAGACATTGGTGAGGCCAGACTTGGAGTATTGTATATAGTTTGGTCACCCTATTGTAGGAAAGATGTTATTAAACTAGAAAGAATGCAGAAAAGATTTACTAGGATGTTGCTTGGACTTGGGAGCTTGACTTACAAGGAGAGATTATGTAGACAAGGACTTTATTCACTGGAACATTGGAAATTGAGGGATGAGCTGATATATAAGGGGCATAGACATGGTGAAAGCACTTAGGCTTTTTCCCAGGGAGGGGGTGCTAAAAGCAAGAGCACATAGGTTTAAGATCAGAGGTGAGAGATTTAAAAGGGACATCAGGGGCAACTTCTTCAATCAAAGCGTGGTGTGGATTTAGAATGAGCTGCCTGAAATAGTGGTTGAGGCGGGCACATTAGCAACATTTAAAAGCTATCTAGACGAGTACATAGATGGAGAGGTTTAGAGGACTGTGGGCCAAACCCAGGCAGATGGGACTAGCTCGCTGGGCAACACAGTCGGTATGGAAAGTTGGCCAAAGGGCCTGTTTCCATGCTGTTAGACTCTATAATACTAAAGAGTCTCAAATACCCCTGCACTAGCTTTATTTTAGATATTTATATGTTACTGAATTATATAATCTTTCAAATGCAAATACACAGAAAATTGCTCAGAAGAATTTGAAATGCCACCTTTCAGTTCAGGTGCACAAAGAGATTTAATATTTTTGGCATATTATTTATTTCAGCAGTAGAGGCCAGGGTGCCAGAGTAAAGTTACTGACATGGGCATTGGGTCACAGTATGCAGTCTTTTTTCAGCACATAGGATCCAGTGGGAATTGGAAAGTGACAAAATGGCAGCTGGGGTGCTTTTTGTCATGCTGAACACTAGACTGAAAAAACAAATTGACCAAACACATCCAGTAGGGTTTCACTCCTATGACAGTCTTCAATGTTGAATTTTGCATATATGGTTCCTTCTGGAACAGTACATGAGATTGGATCACATTTGATCAGCCATGGTCATATTGAATGGTGGGGCAGGTTTGAGTGCTGAGTGGCCTACACCTGCTCCTGTTTTCATCTGTTCTTATTGTTCTGGGAGCAATAGTTAATTGGCAGTTGCTGGCTACTCCCAGAACAACTGGAAAACCCTCTCTTGTAAGCCAAGTCATTTCACTTACCTTTATAATCAGGTATGAGCTTAAGTGAAATCAACTCCCAATCACGAACTCAGTGCTATGCCACTGATATCCAACTCTCACTCCATCCCCAAGTCATCAGTGTTCCTCCCAATCCCCTGATAATTGTTGGCCCCTCTTTGGTTTGGAAGTTGGGAGGAACCTTGGTGCCTGGGTCCCTGAGTAATCAGCCAGATCACCCTCTCCCCCCCCCACTGGCCCCAATCACCCCAAAACATCCATCCATCAATCTTTATGGCCCTCCCAGTCTTGATCAGCATCCATCCAGCTGCTGCAATCTCCACTAAGCTTGACGTTGATGCTCTCCTAGGCTCCAATTAGTCCTGACCGTTACTCCCCTCAAAGCAAGTGTCCTTTCAACTATTGAGTTCCAGATGCTTCCCACCCACTGTTTGAAAAACTTTCTCATCTGCCTTCCAATCCATCTACCAAACACTTTAAATCTATACCCCCTGGTTTTGACCCCTCTGCCAAGGGAAGTAAGTCCTTCCTATTTTGCTATCTGGGCCCTCATAATTTTATACACATAATTAATTCCCTTTCATCCTCCTCTGTTCCAAAGAAAACAACCCTATTTTATCCAATCTTATCTCATAGCTAACATTTTGTAGTCCTGTCAACATCCTCGTAAACCCCTTCTGCATGCTCTCCATTGCAAACCCATCTTTCCTGAACTGTACAGAGTAATCAGTCTGTGACCTTGCATATCCTCTCGGCTCTTACATTCTATGCCCTGGTGAGTAAGGGAAAGGTTTCTGAAAATCTTTTAACCATCTAATTGATCTGTTCTCCAACCTTTATGGATATGCACTCTAAAGTTCCTCTGGTCTTCCACACCAATCAATATTCTACCATTTATTGTATATTCACTGGCCCTGTTGCATCTCCCCACTTGATTCCACTTTACCACTTTTCTTCCCAAATGACCAGACCATCTTGATATTCCTGTAATCTAAAGCTTCTCTCCTTATTGTCAACCACATGACCATTTTTTTCTGTCATTTGCAGTTTTCTTTATGATGTCCCCTACATTTAGGCCCAAATCATTAATACATGTCACCAAATGGCAAGGGTTGAGTTCGGTGTCATTCCACTGCTAATAGTCTTCCTGTCACAAAACACGTATCAAACTATTTCCCATTGTTTCTTACTAGTGAGCAGGGTTTGAATCTAATTCGTTGCTCTCTCTCAGATCTCACAGATTTTTTATTTTTGACTGGATCTCATTAAAAATATGAAGGTATAAATAATATTATTAGATTGAGGAGAAATATACAGTCGAACTGCATCCAGATCTGGAGTAATATTTTATTTTTATTCAAAGGGCCAGCAGATCTCAGTGTGAAGAAGTCACTTGCATCACATTCTGGATCCTCCAACATTAACAATTCCAAAACTCCACCAGCTCAGCTAAGTCCCACTGAAATAAATGCAGTACGGCAGCTTGTGGCAGGATATCGAGAGTCAGCAGCCTTTTTACTTCGCTCTGCAGATGAACTAGAAAACCTGATTTTGCAGCAGAATTAACTCAAGTCAAGCTGCTCTCTCTCCTGTTGGTATTATGTTTCTGGGGGAAGACATTTCTCTATTACTATACAGGGCCGTGAAATATAGGCCGTCACAGTCTACCGTTATGCCCCTGAATGTGAAACAACATATTGGACCACATTTGGTTCTTAATGAGGAACCATTACATTTGCAGAATTAAATTTCAGTCTGTTCTACTTCATGTTTTCTAATTGAAGGAGCAAACGGAACATGACCACGTATGTTTTACCATCTTCAGTGACTGACCACCAAGTAAAAATGGCAGCATCAATATCGTCTTTCTTTCCAAGTGCAATATGAGTTTAAGGTGCTACTAATTGTTTACTTTGGAGAACTGCAGAGATGAATTTAAGGAGGCTTTATACCTGTGGATAAGAAACGGGTTACAGAACGTGCTGAGCAGCTTGTGGGAATTCGATTCAGGATTTGGAGCGGTTGCAGCAGGTCTAATGGTGATAAGAGCATGAGAGGGGTGTTTACAAAGCCCATATTATTTATCAGATTGGGTTTATGCCTCTATTGCAGTCAATCACCATCTTTTGTCTCCCGTGTTCAGGTAAATTAAATCCTGATAACTAGTATGGTGCCTGTGTAAATGCATTGAAAGCAAAATAGACATGTTTTTTTTAGATTGATTTAAATCTAAAGTTTGTTGGAAAAATAAAACAAAAAACCTTGTGGGATGTATTTCACTGTAGGTTGTATATTTTGCAAGTAACAATCTGAAAACTTTGTATAGTTTCATTTTAGAGAATTCTATTGCAAGGATGTCTTGGGACGCCTTTTACTGTGGGATGTATTTTGCTGTAGGTTGTATATTTTGCAAGTAACAATGTGAAATCTTTGTACAGTTCCATTTTACAGAATTCTATGAAAGGAAGCCAGGAGACATTATTTTGATGTGATGTGCAAGATGTGCAGTTTACTGCAATTCTGTGTTGTTCCCTAAAGCCTGTACTGACTGGATGCAGTTCTCTCACAATTACTGTGGGTGTACTTATATTCTGTCAATTATTTTGTAAATTATTAATTATACATAAATTGATGTTAATTTCAGTTGTTTAAGACTATTTTATCTGTACCTCTTGGGGAAATTGCTTTTTCTTTTCATGTTAGAATATAATTTAAATTTTGTACTTCTGCTGTGCACTTAGTGAAGAGGTATAGTGGGTTTCCCTGTATAGTTTCTACACTTGTGAATTCCTTACAAACTGTCTCATTCATGTTGATTCCCATTTATCTTTTGATAATTGTATTTAATGAATTGGTAACATTTTGAGTATATGTGAATTAATGTTTTTCACTTTATTAACAACTCCTGACTGTGATTGTGAACTGCGTTATGTGCACTTCGTTCTATAGTAATTGGACAGCACTGACATCTAAGCTTTTTGTAATGTTTATTTGAGTGATTGATTGATATATTGTTTATCAAAGTCAAAATGGTTGGTATTGTAGGTGAATATAAATGTGAGAAAACAGTCACTGCTATTATCCAAATATTTGTGGATTTTTCCTTCTATTGCAGCATATACCTCTTAATAGAAAGCTGGAACCAATAAATATTGAACAAAATTAGTTTTGAAACATCTTGACAGATAATGCCAAAATATATTTGTAGTGCAATGAAAGTGCCTTTCTTACTGGTTGAACAACTGATTCTAATAGATTCATTGTGCAGAGAAACCCAGTATCTTTAATGATATCAGTTGCTCACTTTTTGTTTAAAGAAGAGGTCTCACTGTTGCACTACAAACTCATGGTTATATAAAAAAAATTGTAAATTTTCATCAATTTTTGTAATGGCACTAGATGTTAATTGAAATTTTTTCGACATTTTACATGCAAACCATTGAGAAAATTTGTTCTAATTATTGTACATAAATGAAGTACCATATACAGGAGCATGTTCTTGTTCCATTCAAATAGAAGTTCACATAGGCTTTAATAATCAGCCAATGGGAACATTCAGTTTGACTTAAGTGGGTGCTTTTTGATGTGCAAGGATCAGCTACTCTGAATAAATTCACCAAGACATCAGGGAGGTTAGGGAACTGTTTAATGAGTTCATTTTTGTTATAAAGGCTTAACAAATTGTGTGGCCTGGAAATATGAATGCCTGGTGCTGTTTATTTAGGTGCTATACCAGTGAAAATTGACATTTCTCTGAATGAGATGTGATAACCATTTCCAGATCATTCCTTGCCATTAGAAATGCAACTGGGAATTTCAATCTGACTCATGCTTATGTGATATGTTTAAGACACCAGATGTGCACCCAAAGGCATTATCATTTAACACCATTTTTTAATATAAGATAAAGAAAAAGTGTTGCTGGGTGAGGCATTGATGACTCAAACCAATCAGGCTTTTTCTGCAGTTATGCAATTTCAAGGGACACTTGCCCTCCCACTTGCAACTTCAGCAGATTGCTACAAAACACCCTGAAGGTTGCTTGTTCTGAAACCACTGAGACCTCGCCTGCCATTTCAGGATGGAGGCTCATCACAAAGTGTGCTTGAGTGTGCCCCTGCTGGTTTTGCATAAAACTAGGAACTGGACCACAGGCACAGCCATACCCAAAGCCCTTATCCCTCCTGTGATATACAGATACCCATGCTTCTATCTCAGCTTACGTGATGAAGCTTCTCCGTAAGGTAATGTTTATAGCTGTCTCAGGGATCTGCAGTCTTTTGTAGCCTGAACTACAAGCTCACACATATGGCTGAACTGTTCTAGTAGTTATGGTCAAGGTCATTGGCACACTTAAATTCTTAGCCTCAGGATCATTCCGGATAGCTATATTGATCTATGCCATATCCTCTAGTTTGCTGCTTACTGCAGCAGTAGGGAGGTCAGTGGCACACTACCTTCAGGAGTGATTCCTCTACTGTCAGCAGAAAGGATGAGATGGATTGGGCATGCATATTTGCAAGCATCTCCAGCTTCCCAAGATGCAAGCCATGTTAGCCTGCACTCATGTAGCTCTATGGTTCTCCTTTAGAACCTGGACCTCTTCATGAATTACAAGGGTTTCCACTTCTTCAAAGTTCAGGTTGTGGTCAATTATGAGATGAACCTCCTCACTACCTGGAGGTTTGTGTAACACCTTCATTCTGAGGCAGCCTCAGCTGCCTAACATCTTTCAGAGGCCACTTTGCTCTACTGGATGGACATTGAGGTTTATGGGTTAAACACCCTTTGCCTGGCTTCTGACTACCATTTGTTGTTGAGCCACTGCAGCCAAGTGCAAATATAATGAAAACCACAGCAGCTCAAGGAGCTTAGCTGAGGCTGCTTTAGCCCACCCAAAATGAGATGTTGCTGTCTGCATGACTCCAGGAATACCCTCCGAACTCATGAGCAAGGCAAGCTGAACCCTTGCCCAAATGGCTCCAGTAAAAAGAGAAATAGCAGAAACCAAAGGAGGCAGGGGAGCAGGACAATAATCACCTGCTCCCATACCAGGTGCCAGCATGAATTGAGAAGGGCTGCTGTGTTTGGACATGTTGTCAGGATCTGTTGAATAGAGTACTGATTCTCATGCCCACAAATTCCAGGCCACCCGTAGTCATTTGCCAGTGTTGGACCAGTTTCCTGCAAACAGCCAGTTAATATTTTTTGACCTGATGTCAGATCAAAGAATCCTTCGTGCTCTGGTAGGCCACACAATCATCTAAAAGATGTAACTAAGTTTACAGAAGTGTTTGCTTACTGAACACACAGTTAATCTTGTCTTGTACATTGCCTCTGTTCATTGAAGTGAAATCACATTGCCGGGCATGTCATGATAGATCCACAAAGATGGTAATGTTTCCTGCTACATAAATATTTCATTCCTCCATTGGCTCCTCTGTATGGATCCTCAAATAAGTCAATACAGAATTATATCAACTGTGGTCCATCATCCTTATTATGTGAATATTGGTGGGGTCAGTCTTCTCATGGCAAACAGATCCTTCCACAAGGCATTCTTAGTTTTAAATTGACTGTGATAGTTTAAGAGCTTTGGTGTTTCTGACAATAGGTCTTTGACCTGAAACATTTACTCTTATTTAGAGAATGGCCTTTCTGAACATGTAGGAAACCACTACGATGAGGGGTTTGACCTTGTAAATATCTGTTTCCAGTGTGGTAAAGGGCTTCAATTGAAGGTGATGTGACATGGCATGGGTTCTCTCCATGAATAGAATAACAATGTGAAGTTTAAGTATCTCTTGCATTGGTTATAATGCAGGCTGCAGTTGCTTTAACATCTATATCGAGCTATCAATGTGCAATATGACCATCTCTGGAGGAAGCTTCATTGTTCAGAGAGACCAAGAGTCTTCAAACTTGTGTCTCTTGTCAGTGTAGAAAATCTCCAACACCCTCAAATATTGTGAGTTAATGAAGAGATTGGCCACAGGTGGTGGAGGTGAGAGGGCAGAGGAAGGGGGCATGAAGGCGATGTTGCTGTCTGATTGTTGGGGGGCTGGGGGGGAAGGAAGAAGCGAGAAGTAGCTGTCTGGTTCATAGCAAGCACAAGGAAGAGAGTGTCTGGCCAGCAGTGAATGTGGGGTGTGGGGTGAGAGGGAGTGTGGGTCCCTGATTGTCAGTGACAGTGGGCAAGGGAGGGTGGGCTTTGCCTAGCTTAGCGGGAGGAAAGGGTGTGACTGTGTCTGGCTGTCAGTGATTGAGCAGGTGAGACCTGATTCCTGTGTGGTTGTTGTATTGCAGGCTACAGCAGTGCAGCTCTCACCTACAAATACCTTCTGGTGTAATGATTCTTCTTCCTGCATTACTCTACATTTCAGGGTGTGTCAATCCTACAGGAGTTTCTACTGCCATCCTGCACTCCTGGCTGTAGCTCAAGACTTGTCTCTGCTGTCACAAAAATCTGACTCTTGCAGTGGAGCTCTTCCATCTGGTCTGTCACTGAAGCAGGGTTCTGCTATTCCCTCTTCTCCTGCCACTTTCTGTACAATATCGTTATTCCTGTTAAGGGCAGGAGCCTTGATATTGCAGGTGCACAGCAAATGCAGAAAATTCAACTTTATACAGCACATCCCCTAAAAGGAAACAGCTGAGTAAAAAAAATCCTCGCCTGTGATGTCAATCCTCATGCACCATGTTAAAGCAGCACAAGGACAAGGTGCAGTGTTGGTTCAATGTTTTTTAAATACAAATGAATTTCTAAGCCTGTATGTTTCCCTTCGATTCCCCCACTTCTGATGATCTATCCACTGAGCAGGAAGCATTCCCTCAGTAATCATGCTACAATCAATAACAAAGTCAATAATTGACTAAATGAAAGAATTCCTAATATTCCATGTGATGGCTTAGTGAGATTTTCCTGTGGTAGTGCCGACGTCTGGAGCAGAAAGATACCATGCTCATTACCTTTACTGTGCTGAGGTAGATTGCTTTAATTAGAACAGCAAACTGATGTTAGCAATTCTGCATTAGGCAGGAACCAATTAGTCATTCAAGTTGTTCAACTGAATTGCAATTTTTTTCTAGATTTGCCTGGTACATCCGGGTTGAGCAGTGGATAACTTAGTGATGGACTAGTCTACCAACTCTTACTGTCATGCCTGGATAATAGGCACCTATATAAGAGGAACAGGAGGATGCTTGAGATCTTTAAATGAATGGAGTCAAAAGCAACACAATTTCCTATTTCTTGCAGGAATCTGCTAGTTCTAAAGATATCACAGGTCCAAAAAAAAGAAAATCAGTCTAACCCATTCTTTTCTATGTCTTCATTCATTTCTAGTTCAATGAAAATATTGGCCCAAAAAGAAAAGTGCAAGCCGTCCCTTTCATTGCTGAACCACAATAAAAAAAATTATTTTTGCATGTTCTCCACTTCTTTTGGCAAGAAGGTACCATTGAATGAGAATAAAAATGCAATGAAAGGATGAACAGAGGGCCTTTGTGGAGGGAAATTTCAGGGGAAAGGTTGACTGTCATTGGCAGTTAACAGTTGGAGATGTACCTCTAAGGTGAATTGGTATGATAAATGATACACTGGAATGGGCACAAGGGGGTTAGAGTAATTATAAGGATACATGCAAGTGTGCCGTTGTACTTTCTTGACATGTGATCTGCATAAGTTAATGCGCCAGTTCCAGCACCGAGTCTAGAAGCACATCATCATACACTAGCTACTCAGTTCTGAGACAAAATGCAGTAGTGCCTGCCTGGCCTCACTGGTAGGTTTTTTCTTCACATCCACAGGGAATTGTGCATCCTTGATGACACTCAGCATCTCTGAGCAGGGTGTTGTTAAAACCTTGAAACGCCTGGACCCCATCCTTTCCGTTGACTGCTCCTTCCTTGCAGCTCTACAGTTAAGGAAATGCTTGGTTACAAGACCCCTTAAGCAGTGAATTTGAAATGGACATGCCCATCATTATCATTGCTGCTCCACCAAATGGGTTAGGAAAAGACAGCACTACTCAAACCCAAATGGGAGATGCATTGTAGCCACAGGACATGATGATGGAGCCTGGAGCAAGGTGATTTGGGAAGAGATTCAAAATTGGCACAACATGGGAGAGGATTGACCATGGATTTATGAAACTGCTCTGAATGTCTTGGTTCAGAAAGTGGAAGGGAGAAGAAATAATCTATTTCAGAATGAGGCTACAAGCCCTCCAACAAGTACTTAGAAGGAACTGGGAGAAGATGGTCCCAAAGGTCAATGCAAAAAAATCTAAACCCACAGGTCTGGATCCAGTGTTGAAATTTCAATGACTTCACATTTGTGGTCAAGGTCAGTCAATAGATTATCAAATGTCATATACTACATTTACTCCAAAATCTTCACCTACTGACAATCTCATTTAATTAGGACCTATACCTAACATTTATCTGCTTTACTGCCCCATTGAACACTTAACACTGCTGAGTCAGAGAAAGAGACAGCACAGGCCCTTCAGCCATCAACCGACCATTTACACTAATCCTACATTAATCCCCATTTTTCTTCCTCCCACAACCACTCACCTACACACCAGGGGCAATTTACAGTGGTCAATTAACCCACCAGCCCGCACATCTTTGGAATGTGGGAAGAAACTGGAGCACCTGGAGGAAAGCTGCACAGTCATAGGGAGAACATGCAAACTTCACACAGACAGCACCCAGGGTTGGAATTAAACCTGTCTCTCTGGCACTGCAAAGCAGTGGCTCTACCAGCTGCACCACTGTGTCACCCACTGGAAGTCTCACATCCATATCTCAGAGCTTACTCTGATAGCTGCATCAATTAAACAGGTTGGATGACACTGACACATGTCCCACTTGCAAAGTCATGTACAGCTAGGGACAGCGACAGCTCACTAGCGGAAGGCAGCTGAAACTGCAACACATTATTTCCATGGAAGAGATGGTGTTCTCTGTTCTAGAAACAGATTACTGAATCCAAGGCCAGTGACAGAGCAGAAACCATGGAAGATATCTTATACCCAGTTCTAGTTCCCTTTCCCCTCTTTCCACAATATCTAGATTTGCAAGTTGCAAGCAATATAAATCTGTTCCTTCTACCTTCTTATTCCCCCAATGATTGCACTATGTTTGTGCCTTTCTTCACTCAGATACTCAGAACTGCTACATGGCAGTGATAGAAGAGTGGAGATGAAAGTATATTACAATTTAACATCTATATCCACAGCTCAGACATTTTAAGCCAGGGTCTGCACAAGATGAGTCACTGGGCATGGATTGTCTGCAACCCAGAACATGAAAAGAGGAGCTCAGGTGCCAGCTTCCTGGAGGGTGAAATTACACGATTTTGCTCTAGAAGACTCAGATTGGAAGTTTTAGGAAGCAGGGCTGCAGAAGGAGGCTGATAGCTGTAGACAATTAAATGTTCGGTGCATTGGTCAGAATGCCTGCATGTAATTTCAAAAATCATGGAGGAATCCAACACCAGACTTGCATGGGACTCTGTGCTGAGATTTGAGCCCATCATTTCAAGCAGGGATGCGGTGTAAAATTCCATCCTCTGATGGTCAATATCTCAGGTTTCAATGGAACATGGGCAAAATCTTCCCAACATCTGGGCATTGCAGCAGAAAGCTCAGTCTTAGGGAATGGAAGCTCTTTTAATCTCTGTTCAAAGGGCTTGAACAGACTCTCACCAGTACAGTGTCCTCCACTTGACCATTAGGATTGCTGTGGCTTTATCCGGGGAACACTAGTGTGGAGAACCTGGTCCAGGGAGCACGAGTTTTCTCTCCTCTCAGAGTAATGGTATTTGTACTCTTGCCGATGCTTATCAATCATCCATTGCACATACTGCTTTTCATATCAAGAACTTTCATTCTGAAGTCTCATTCTGAGACCTTCTTGGCTCAGAACTGCTCAAAGCCATCTGCAGTCTCTTCTACTGAAATTCAGCAGCCTTTCACTAACCACGTTGCGGTCACTGGGAATGCATTGTGTTGGAGCAGTATAGCATGTAAAGGAACACAAGAGATAGGCACCAAGGAAATTCACAGGGGTAATTTACTTACAGAATGCAGGCCCTTTGCTGGCAAGCCAGTATTTATTGTCTATCCTTAAATGCTCTGGAGAAATTGATGGTTTTGTGTTGCTTTCTTGAACCGCCATAGTCCTTCTGGTGAATGTACTCCAACAATGCTGAGCTAGGTAGTTCCAGAATTTAGGCACAGCTGTGGTGAAGAAACAATGACATGTTTCCAAGTCAGCATAGTGTAAACTTGGAGGGGAAGCTGCAGGTGGTGGTGTCCCTGTGTCTGTTGCTCTCATCCTTATTAATGGTAGTTATAATGGATGGTACATGTTGCAGCCAAAGTGTGCTGGTGTTAGAAGAAATGAATGTTTAGAGTGATGGACAGATGTTCAATCAAGTGGCCTATTTTGTCCTTAGTAGCATCATTCTCTCATGCTCTGCAGATAGTGGAGAAGCTTTATGTCTGGAGGAGAGTCATGGGATCCTCAGTCTCTGACCTGTTTTATAAATATTCCACTTGTGCGGTGGCCCAGCTGAATTTCTGGTCAATGTAACTCAAGGCCATTGATGGCAGGGTCTCAGTGAGAGTAATGCATTTGAATGTTGAGGATAGGTAGTTAGTGTCTCTCTTGCTGGAGATGGGCAATTCCTTGGCATAAATCCCATTTATCAGCCCAGTTCTGTTTTTCGTAACATGCAGAGGTGAATATTTGCATCTTCAGTGGAGTGTAAATGGAATTGAACATTGTAAAAATGTCAGTGGACATCCCCACTTCTGACCTCTTGATGGATGAAAATGGTTGGCCCAGGATACTATCCTGAGGAATCTCTACAGCAGTTTACCAGTGCTGGCAAGATCGACTTCCAACAACCACAACCGTCCTCTTGTGTATAAATGTAGTGCTGAAAGCTGTGTGGTGTTTCCCCCTTTATGTCCAGTTGCTTTGGGTTTTACTAGGGCCACACTTGGTCAGATGCTGCAGGGAAGCTGCAATCATCTCATCTTTGCAATTTTGTTTCTTTGTTTGTGTTTAGACAAGAGCTGCAAAATGGTTTGGACCTGATGAGTGCCAAACTGAATATTGGCAAGTAGTGAATAAATGCTACTTGATAGTCACATAGGAACAAAATGTTAATCTGCTCCACCATCCTGTGTCCTAATATCATATTCCAAAATCTCCCCCCACACCTTTCAATGCCTTTTGTATCTAGTAATCTACCCATCTCCTTCTTAAATGCATTCAGTTACTTGGCCTCCACAACATTCCGTGGTAGTGAATTCCAGGGGCTCACTAAATAGTCTACTGAATACGGACCTAGTCAATTCAAGAGACACAAGACACTACAGATGATGAAATCTGTAGCAACAAAAAACTGGAGGAACTCAGCTGTTCAAGCAGCACCTGTGGAGAGAAAGGAATTGCTTTTGTTTTGGATTAAGACCCTGCCTCAGGACTGAGAGTGGGGAGGGAAGATACCCTGTATAATGAGAAGAGGGGGAAGAGTGAGACATGGGGTGGCAGGTGATAGGTGGACCGGGG
>JARFYF010000119.1:28650181-28662169 GCA_030265395.1 Rhina ancylostomus | reverse complement strand
CCCTTCTTAAATAAAAGCAAAACATTCACTACCCTCCAGTCTACTGGCACCTCACCTTTGGCTAATGTCATCCGAACAGATTATTCCATACACAAGTACATCAAGGTAGTACAAAAGGTTAAAAAAGCAGAATGCAGAATTCTGTATTCAGAACACTTTTCTAGATCAACATGCAGGGAACCAACTAGGGAAAGGACTATTTTGGATCTTGTTTTGAGCAAAAAGAAGAAATTGATTGATGATTTTGCTGTCGAGGGGTCTTATGGAAAGAGTGGCCTTAACATAACAGAACATTACAGTAGGTTTTAAGGTGATATTCAATATTAAACTAGGGTCTTAAATCTAAATGAAGGAAACTATGGAAGTATGAAAGGAGAGTTGGCTGCTGTTGATGGGAAAGTGCAATAAAAGGTGTGATAGTGGACAGTCAAAGGATAGCATTTATAGAAATATTGTAAAGCACAAGTTGCAAAAATTTTCTTAAAGGCAGAAAAACTTAAAAGTAAAAGTGATTCATCTGTGGCTGATCAAAAAAAAATTAAAATGATAGTATTTGCATGTTCTCTCCGTGACTGTGTGGGTTTCATCTGGGTACTCAGCTTTCCTCCTACATCCCAAAGACATGCTGCTAGGTTAATTGGCTATTGTAAATTACCTATTGTGTGGGTGTGTGGTAGGAGAACTGATGTGAGTTAATGGGCATCTGAGAGAGAATGGGTTGAAGGACAATAAATTGGAATGGGATTGATGGGATTACTTTAAAGTCAGCACATTTGATGATACAAATGGCCTCTTTCTATGATGTAAGGAAAATATGAAAATATATTAAAAGATGAAAAAAAATACCAGCCTTTGAAAATATTCTTTGTCATTTGGTAGAAAACCAACAACAAATATTTATGCCGAGAAATTAAAGTGCATGAAGGTTTTTCTTTCAACATTACACAAACAAAAAAAGATTTATTTTAGGAGCAAAAGGCAATAATGACCATTTCCAAGTTATCTTGAGGCACTCCAAAATGTTGCATGGCAGCTTCTGGGTTTGTGGTACCCTTCTAGCCCTGATGCAATTTCTGCTTCAAGGATGCACTGAATGTTATCATTCCTCATGCAGAACTCCTTTAGGAACATTGCAAGGTAACTTGGATGACATTGTTTGGTGGGGCACTCTTCATCAAGCACCTCTGTTAGAACAGAATTGAACCATGATGTTTGACAGGTAAGTGAATGACATACTTTCATCCTTTGGAGCAAGACTCCTCCCTTCCCCCCACTCCCCCATCCCAATTTGCAGTTTGCTTTCTGACTTTGAATATGCCACTCCCTGACACTATTGGAAATGCTGGACTCCTGATTTCTTCTCCAATCATTAAAAATACTAATCTCCTGATCCCTCTGCCTGATGCCTTCCATTCTTAGATTAACAAGATCACTGAGGCAGCAATGCAGGATAAAAAATATTTTGAAGTTTGAGGAATTAAGATGAAATCTGATTACAGCTATTACTCTGTACTTTGATTGGTAAGCAACATAAAGCAGTGAACCAATTCCTATCTGTTTCTCACTAAATATTTCAATCCATTATGAAAACACTAAAGACATACATGTGAGGACATGTGCTAATAACATGATATCCAATTCAGAAGACAAGGGTTCCCTTTGCACCTCTTTGTTACAGATTGGTAAATGAAAATCCCAGAATATGAGATGTTCAAGTACTGCAGTGTTAGTCATGGTACAATATTAGTGCTCTTGCATGAATCATAAGGTTGAGAATTTGTCTCACTCCAAGGACTTAATGACGTAGTCTAGACTGAGTGATGCTTTCCTGTTTTTTTCCCCAGCAGAGTATTTTACTTTCAGATTTGTTATCTCGACAATGAGATATTAGCTGAACTTTAGTCTGGCCTCTTAAATGGATGCAAAAGATCCACAAACACAATGACGAATAGCAAAGGCCTGTTACCATGCTGTAAATAAAATTTAATAAAATTTAAATTAAAAAAAATAATTTATGATTACTACAATGTCCTGGCCAATGTTTACCTCTTAAACAATATCATTAAAAAATTATCAAATCATCATATTGCTGCTATTACAAAAGTACATTGGATATGAAGTACGTTACGATTTCAAGGTTACAGAGGGCATTATATAAATGCAACAGTTTTCTTTCATCTATGAGTGCATCAAGCACCATTAGACCTTTAATACTGGAAACAGAAAATAAAAATATTTGAAAATATGAGTAGGGCCACTGAGAATTTGCTTGGAGTAGATTAAAATTAATAGTATTCTGTTTACATATTTTAATGATAAGGATGCTGTGGTTCCATTGAAAGATTGTTGACCTGAATCGTTAATGCTTCTTTTCTCTCTCTACAGATGTTCCTGACCTGCTGAGTGTTTCCAACATTTTCAGTTTTTATTTCAGATCTCCAGCATCTGAAAGGTTTTTTTTTGTTTTTAGATAACTCCAGTAACTTTTTATGCAACACCCAACCATGTGAATTTCAAAAGTTAAATCTAGAATGGCTAATGCCTGCAATGCACACTTTATCCATTGGTGGTGATGTTGCACTTCTCTCTCTACAGGTTTTAGCTTATTTGAAATAATGAAATTGCTTCTTTCCAAAGACGGAAATGTATCGATGAACTTTTACCATTCTTAATTTTCAGTTTTTGTTACAAGTTTAAATATTTCTTTGTCCTACTTTGCCCCTAGCTTCTCCAAGGAAAAAGAATTCTGCATTTTTGAAGGTGCTCCTCAGAGCTATAACTTTAGCCCAATCATCTTCAGCTTCTTCATCACTGACCTTTGCTCTATTTGAAGATCAAATATGCAGAACTTAACTGATAAAGTTAGCTCCATTTATAATTACTCATATAATGAGTAATCATACATTCCTACAAGACTAACCAACAACTTTGTTCTGAGAAGTGGGATCTAACATCCATGTCATGCACATACCAGGCAATGGCCACCTCCAACTAAAGATCCACCACTTCCCTTACATTTTAAATTGCAAATCCCTTACCATCAACATTCTAGGGTTTCCATTAACCACATAAATAATGTGGTTACAGTAACAGGTTAGGGGCTGGCTATTCTGCAGTAAGAAGCTCAGCTGTTCATTCCCAAGACTTCTCCCCCATCTATAAGACACCATCCTTTAGGGTGGTGAGGAAATATATGGCACACATCTGGATCTGTGGTGCTGCAACAACAATTTAAGAAGCACAAAATCCTTGATAGGCTACTTGACTGCCAGCTATTCACAAGCTCAAGAGCTTGTTCCATCACCAGTACGTAATGACTACACTGTGCACTAAGAACACAGGATACTGAAACAGGAGTAGACTATTTGGCCCTTCAGGCCTGCTCTACCTATCATCAACATCATGGCTGACCACCTATCTCAAATGCCATTTCCCCAAATTTTCCATATATCCCGATTTCCTGAATATCCAGAAATCTATCGATTTCTGTTTTGAATGACTGAGCTTCCACGACTTTTTGGATACAGAATTCCAAAGATTCACTGTGCTCTGCATAGAGAAGTATCTCCTCACCTGATTTCTATATGGCCTAACCATTCTTTTGGTATGTTCTAGACTCTTCAGCCAGGAAACATCCTTCCTGTTGAGCCTTGTAAGAATATTGTATGTATAAATGAGGCCTGCTCTCATGCTTCTAGAACCTAGAGGATACAGGCCTATTCTACTCAATCTCCTCATATGGCAAACCTGCCATCCAAGGAACCAGTCTTAATAAATCTTAATTCACCATCCCACTCCCACACTGACCTCTCTGTCTGTGGCCTCCTTCACTGAATATTTTAAAAAATGAACACACATTTCCTATTCACAACACCTACATCAGATCGTCATGAGCTTTGTTTTTCTATCAAGATGTAGTATCGTATAGTGTACAGTGTTGATATGACAATAGTCAAGGTGAAGTTGGAAGCTCTAAGAACTGAGTTTTAGAATCTTTATTGTCTCTCCATTGCCAGTTTAGTCACAATTCATCAACTGACATTGACAACACCACAGCCAACATCAGTAAATAATGTTTAACCTCCAGCTGCAAAGTCAGATTTTAACTTGGAGAACAAAACAGTTGATAATAGTCCTGGATCAAGTGTCCTGAAAACTGTTAAAATGAATGTGCCTTACTCACTTTATTGAGTTTAAGGCTGAGCAAGAAAACTATTTCAGATATTACCTACATATTAGTCAAAGACTAAAACTGTAACAATTGTTGTCATATATACATCCACCCCCTTATGTGACTATGCCATTCCTCTCTCATTTGAGCCTTGCAAATACAAGAGGGGCTTGCAGGTTTAAGAGGAGAGGCACTCTTTGTAAAGTAGCCAGCCTGTGCCCAGCTCTGATAGCTAAAATTGTTCATTCAGTTAAGCTTTTAGTAATGCGGACCTCCAAAATGATGACATTGGGTTCATCAATAGTGGTTCACATGAAGGTCAAGGGAGATGACAGAAAAGAAACAAATTCTACTTCTCACTTTTCAATTGAAACTAAGCCCTGCTTCATTTTGGAAGGGTTGTAAATAGGTCTGATTTTAATGGATTTGAGTGAATAGCCCCAATCTTAGTCTTATGATGAAAGATCATTGATGAAAAACTAAAGTTTTACTTGATTTCTGCTTGAGAATATAAATGAACTTTGCATAACTATTCCTCAGGAAATTAAATAGGTGTTGTTCCTGTTAAAACGGATTTTAGGAAGTAGACCATAAAAAGGTCTATGATTTAAATGCCTTTCCACCTTCCATGCCATTTTGTCCTTTACATAGTACATTTAATTTCATATGCCAAGCCATAAGCAGCATTTTTCTTTTTCCTATCTTCCTTTCTTAGTTTGTCCTTTGTCACACTACCTCCTTTCAGAGTTGTCCTGCTATGTTGGGAATCAGAACCACTCCTTTTTTAAAAAAAATATTGTTCTCCTGTAGGACAAGAATTTGCAAACGAGATCTTCTGTGAAAAGTTCCACTTGTGTCAAAAGAAGCACTAAAATAGAGCACAGTAATACAAGGCTTGAATGAGTTTTTCTCTTTCTACAGTGAGAAAACCTTATTCATTTACCTCATCTCCTGTCTGGGCACATTTCAGCCTTTGGAGTCAACACTGAATTCAACAATATTTTCTGTTTGTATCAGAACTGGCCAGGTCTGTTGTAAGGTTTATCCACCTGTAATATTAAATCAGCTTTTCTCTCTCCACAGACATTTTTGCCTGAGGTACTGGGCATTTCCAGCAATGTCCATTTGGTTTCAGGTTCAGCAACAGCTCTGACATGCACATTCACAGCTTTAACATGTCCCTTTCTTAGTTTTCTCTCTTTTTAACTGCTCTCATCAGTCTATTAATCAGACAGCTCTGTAAATATTGGAATTACCTACATAATCCTGGCATTACCCCATCAGGCTATTCATTCTATTCTATCCATCCCTCTCTCATCCTCTTTGCACCTGAAAAAAGATTATAATAAAAAATGGAAGCAGATAGGCATGTAATCAGGATCAGGCTTTTCAGTTTCTCAGATTTGATCTGCCATTCATTTAGATTATTGCTGATTTGTTTCTGTCTTGGTTCCACTTTCTTTCATTATCTTGCAAACAAAAATCTATCCCTCTCAGTTCGGATAATTATAAATTGACTGATCCTCAGTGTTTCAAATTTCCACAACCTTTCATGAGAAGTGCTTTCTGACAATAACAGAATTAGTAACATTGGTAACATTCCCTTGTTCTGGTATTCTCTCACCAAAGAAAATAGTTTTGCATCATTTATCTAAAAATGTCAATTGATGAGGTACTTCAGACCCTCCCCCGCACACAGCCACTGTAACAACTATCACTCTCACTAACTTGACAGCCTGTGTTAACTTCAAGGCACAGTGAAGGCTGCTCTGACCTGACCTGATCTACTGATGTTCAGTGATTGCTGGTAATACAAAATAATATAAAACATAGATTTACAGATTTATATGATGTTCTAAACTTTTTCTACTATACTCAGACTTTGTCTGTGTGACCTGTTATGATGCCATAAATATTTTGGAATGGAGAAATAGAGAAGACTACAAAATGTAATAGCTTTTGTAGGTGTGCTAAATCAGTGACAACAAATTTCAGACTTCTAAGTTAAACAACATGCGCATGGAAATCCCAAGGGTGCTTTCAATTTTACAGTGATGAATATTGATGATCTCACCTTTCACCATAAACTGAGAAACCCTGGGTTTCTTTTTCACAGCTGTGGCCTAGCTAGTAGCATTTCCAGCACTGTGGACTCAAACCCCAGTCTAAAAATTGAACACATAAAATCTAGACTGGCACACAAGTGAAGGACTGAGGGAGCACTGCATTGCCAGAGAGATATTAGACAAAGACCCTTCCTTGTTCAGGTAGACAAAAAAAAACCTTATGAAACTATTTTGAAGAGCAGGCAAATTACTCCAATATACTGCTTCATACTTGTCCCTCAATCAAGATCACAAAAGAATTATCACAATGCCATTTCTGAGCTTGTTCTGTGCAAATTGGATGCCATCTTCTTTGCATTATAACAATAATCACAGTTCCACTGGCTGTGATGGCTTTTGGGATATTTAGAGGTTACAAAGATGCTAATATAAATGTGTAACATTTTTCTTTAAGTATGCTGAAACGTGCATATTACTTTGCTGAAGCAATTAAAGAGCCTAAATTCCATTTGATTTGTTTTTTTTACTGAATGAACTCAGAAAAGAATTAGCATGCACACAGATTCACATACATGCTATATATTATCACTTTTCAAATACATTGAGCAATATATTAGCAAACAGCATGGAACCACGAAGTTCAAAATGAGTTGTACCATCTGATAGGTTTTTTTTAGGGCCAAAATTTTAAACTGGTTAATGCCAACATGATTTGCAGTGTATTTCTGAAAGAAAAGTCAAAATCTATGATGCAGTATTTAACAGATCCATAAAAACTAGGGTTGAAGACAGCAAAACTGGCAGGTAATGCAGTTAAACAGATATATGGAATTCTTTCATTATTAACTGAAGCATAGAATATTAGAGCAGGATAGTTATGCCAGCTTTGTATACATATTGTATGCAATTTTATTTGCTGTATTTTCACCAGTTCTGGATATCACAGGAACAATATGATTGTTTTGGAGAAGATGCAGATAAGATTTAGAAGTATGTTGCCAGATCTGGAAAATTTTAGCTATGAAAAAGTATTGTACAAGGTATAGTTCTTTTGTTTGGAATCAAAGAGATGAAGGAAAACTTGAATTGAGGTGTATACAATTAGGAGGGACCTATATAAACATGAAGGATCTATTTCCCCAAGATAAGGGGCCAAAAACCAGGAGACATAAAATTAAAGTAATTGGTGGAAAGATAAATGGTGAGATGAGGAATCATTACCAGGTAGGCAGTAGGAATGAGCAACTCACTGTCTGAAAGGCTGCAGAGACAGAAATTTTCTTCACATTCAAAACATGCCTGGATGTGTACTTGGATTATGGATCAAGTACTGAAGACGGAATTAGTTTGGGCAGCTCTCTTTAGACCAGCGTGAATGTGATGGAATGAATGACTTCCTTTGTGTTGTAAATTTTCTAACAATTCTATAAATTCTCAAAAATCAATGGAAAAAATGATCAGATAAGTTATACTTTTAGCAATTTAGGTTAAGGGATAAATACAGATGAGAGCACAGGATGAAAATCTGTGACCAGTATTGTGTGCTCTTCTCTTACATTCACCTGAGAGAGAAAATGGATCCCTGGTTTATAACCTCATCTGAAAATCTGCACCTCTGATAATGAGGTACTTTTTCTGTACCTCATTATCAGAGGTACAGATTTAGTTCCTGTTCTCAACAAGTGGCTAAAAACATTGTTTGGAGGTCCTCTAACAGTAATTGAGCAGAATATAAAGCAGAATGTATAACAGAAAATGGATGTAAATGTAAGAAAGATTGTACAAAGTTCAAGGGGGTACATTAATTGTTATCTAGACTGGCCAAAATAGATTGACTAAAATAGTTCAAAAGACAAGTTAATTGATTGCATACAAAGCCATTCCTCCATCACCCCTTCTAATGCATCACTCAAAAAATATGTCCTTACCTCGGGCTCCACTGGTTCCAGTCACTGCCAGTGGTACAGCAGAATGCTTTTGTGTAGCCTGTTCAATGAATGCTGCAGTGTATACCATTGTTGTATGGGCCTCGGGTGGATATCTAGTAGGCTCAATGGCTAACCATGCATACTTTTGAACTTAATACTGTTTTATTTCTTTTGAGAAAGTGTAATATAAGAATCAATCAAATCCAACTTTTTTTTGTCTACCTGCACTGCACTTTCTCTGTAACTGAAACACTATATCCTGCACTCTGTTTTCTTTTTTACTACCTTGATGTAATTATGTATGGCATGATCTTTCTGGTGGCACACAAAACAAAGGCTTTTCACTGTATCTTGGTACATGTTACAATGATAAACCAATACCAATAATTTTAGTTTGTCATGAAACTGGCCTGTGGCCTGCCTTTCCTTGACTTCTTTAAAAGTTGCATTTGCCTGCTTTGTGTTTATGTTTTGTTCAGCCAGTTGCTGTATCTGGGAAACTTGAGCACAGCAACAAAGAAAGACATTTCTTTTAAACAGGAACATCAGGTAAATCTGAATTCTTAATGAGTTGGATCCAGTGTGCTGCCTTTACTCACCAATGGCAGTGCCTACACAGCCATGCCAACCTATTTGGGAAATTGAAGGCCTGTCAACTCTACCTGAGAGTCATCACGAGGCATTGCTGTGATTAGTCACTTTGCTAATATTGTCCAGAAACCCACTTGCTTGCCACATGGGATTTACTAGTTTTCACATTTAATTCAATTAGACTTTGGTCTGTGTCCTCTCTTTAGCCGGGATATATATTGCATTTATCTACTCTACCTACATGCCTATTAATATTGCCATTTCTGTCTCCAAAAGAGAAGCTCCTTTATTAACATTGGTAACAGAGAAATACACTGGGAAAGCACAAGCACAGAAGAAGTGGGATGTACTGAAGGCTGTGCTGACAAACCGTAATTCAGTGCAGGAAACGGAGTAATGGCATGCTGAGAAGTGGAAGTTGGGCCAGACACTATTTGTGTTCAAATGTATAATGCCTGCTGGGTTATGCTGGTTGGTCTACAGAATTCCATGCATTTTTGAAGTGAAGCATCCACCTCGATATATTAATAAACAACTTAGCTAACCAATCTGGTATATTGCATTCAGTGCTCACGATGTAATGTCATGTCTTCTACACTGGAGAAACCAATTACTGATCGGGTGACTGCCTTGAGTCAGCAACAGATACTTAGAGCTCCCTGTTGCCTGACATTTTGAATCTCTGGCCACTCTCACTTTTGCAGTATTATAGAGGTGGTTCAATGTAAGCTTGAGGAATAGCACCTCATCTTCTGTCTGGGTATGTTGCAGCCTTCCAGACCCAATACTGAATTCTATAACTTTGGGCTACTTGCTTTCCTCATCTGTGTCACAACTGGCCACATGTGCTCTAAGTTATCTATCTGTGATATTGGCTCAGTTCTTCGCTCTTCATTTGCACAGCTTGACCTGCTAGGCACATCCTAAAGCCACATAATTTGCAACTTTTACATTCCATTGTTTGTGTTCACTAACTAACCTCATTTCATTGCTTTTGTTCATTTTCTCCCTCTCTAAATGGTCCAAAGAATGGGTGACCTATACAACTCACTTGCATGGCAACTTTAGACTTTCTCAGAAATATTCCCTTTGTCCTATCTATCACCCCCATAACCCCCCCAACCACCCTCCCTGCAACTTATAACATGTTTTATTTTCCCCAGTTTCAGATGAAGGATCTTCGACCTAAAACATTCATTCTGTTTCTCTTCCCACAGATGACGAGCGACTTGCTAAGTAATTTCAACATTTTCCTTTTTTTTAAATTTTAGATTTCTAGTATCTGCAGTTTTTTGATTTTCTTGAACCAACTAGTGAATTGTATTTTTTAGATCTGGTTATGCATCATGAGTCAGGGTTCATTAGTAATCTTAGAGTAGAAGATTCATTGAACAAGTTTGATCCTACAATGAATTTTATATTAAGTTTGAGAATTACTTAATTTATTAGCTGAGGGGAAGAAAAAATGTGTACACCACATTATAAAAGGACTGAAGATTATAATTGTTTAGCCTTACCTGTTTTAGTGCTTTTTTGGTATGCTGCTGAGTAGAAGATATCACCTTGTTTTGTGCAACTGTTGTTGAAGAATTTGTATTATGTGGAGAAGAACTCTCATCAGGCACATGTTTTTGCTCTGGACAAACTGGAAAAAAGATGGAAAATGTACCACTGACTATTCTGTAAGTGTTCTTTCTGGCATCAAAAAAGCAAAATCTATGATTTTAAATTTACTGCAGAGGAGAAGACAATACTTAACCAGTTACATTGATCTAGAGTCCTGATTGTTAAATATGGCAGTGCAAGTACAGAAGGTCATTCCCAGTATCCTCATATCGTGCATCAGTCTGGTCCTGGTCCACTAACACTGAAGACTACCATACTCCAATTACCTCCCAACAACGAACACTAGCACTCCAGGCTGACACTGTTAAAAATCATTTTATATAGGCAACAATCCTACCTCTTCAATTCCATGGTTGCTGTCTCCTGACTTACTAGCAATGAACTTGTCATCTTTCAGTTATCCTATCTCTCAGCTCCCTTTCAGATCCAAAGGTTCTGGAGCTTTTCATTGCGTACATCTTTATACCCATCTCTCCAAAAAAAATCTGTGCTTTAATCTCTCTAGTTTGCTCATGAACAGCATTACAGTTGCCTTGGTGAACTTCATGAATGGCATCCTCTGATATAGAATTGTAACTAAAGGTAAGTACAAGATTCTTAATACCCTTAATGATTTCAAAGAAAAATATGAATGACATTCCTATCCCAAACAGAGGTAACCAAAACTTAAATTAATGACCTTGATCGAAATGAAATAGAATCTCTAGACAGGCTATGAAAACACAAAATATGATGCAAGATCAGCAGAATAGTATCATACTAAACTAATGCATATTTTCATATGAAAAGGCCATCATTCCTTGAATTAGCAAATACTGTGTGACCAACAATATTGTTAGTCACACCTAACAAGTTTGCACAGAACTGTGAGATCAAATCTTTATCCTAAGATTGTCTAATATGCTTGACACATTTCTCCCATCACACTGGTGAAACTGACAATATCTAACCTTCCTACATAAATCCTCAATGAGGAGAAACATTAGATATGAGCAAACAATATCCAGTTGCCTGCTGGTCACAGACCTTGTAGCTGCTGACCCCATGAGCTAACACCCTCCCTTAAATTTGACCTAACCTATAAGCACTGAAGGGCCCACTTCCACTTTGCTTCTGCAGTCTGTGGTTACGTGGTATTTTTCTGCCACGTTTTGTAAAGTATCTGTGTGAAGTGCTTGCACTGTTCATTAGCTGGATGTATGTGAGCTATGATGTACCTATATGTAGAAATTATTGTAAATTCAAGATTGTGTGTTGGTGTGTTTGAACATTTGGTAGGAATGTTGATTGTTGTTAGTTGAGCAATGACTGCATGATACTGGGAGCAGCATGAATGGAGTTATGCATTTGTTGGCAGATGTGTTTTGCTGCCATTTACCCTTATCACAACCACCTATGTGATGTTATTAAATTTCTTTCCTGCACTGGAACTACATCCTAGGAAGATCCTTGCTCTCACCTCTGACTACTCACTTATATCATAGAGTACTATAGCACAGAAACAGACACTTTGGCCCATCTAGTCTATGCTGGCCTGGTTTTCTGCTTAGTTCCATCTACCTGGACCCAGAACATAGCTCTCCATACTGCTCTTATTCATGTACCT
>JARFYF010000119.1:28505023-28517355 GCA_030265395.1 Rhina ancylostomus | reverse complement strand
TAAAGGCATTCTTAAAACCTGCTTCTTTAGTGCAAGTTGTCACACCGTCCCAATGACTCCCCCCCCCCCCCACCCCCTTTAAAAATGAATTTGGCAGATTCAAGCAGTTTTGGGATCAGGTGTAAAAGTTTTTAATTTCAAACCCTTTGCCCATCCCAAATTTACGTATTGAATTGTTAAATTTAATCCTGAAGTGTCTTTTAAGCATTCCCTATTTCTGTCATCTTAAATAAAATAATAATATAGGGTTGTTTTAAAACAGTTAATTGCTTTGGCTTCAACTGCTTTTGTGTACCTCTGTTTCTCATCTATTAGTTTATAGGGGAAGAAATCCTATTGTAAATTGTATTTGGTCTCACTTCAGATTTGATGATTTTAAGGCCCTCTGCTTTTATTTGAACTGCTTGTCATGAGTCTGCTTGAACTTACACTACTTGTATCCTTTTGTTTGCTAAGATATGAATCCTTTCTCTATATTCTTTACACCAACAAATCAAGTCATCAATCTTCCCCATGTAACTTAGGACTAAACCCTGTGCTTCCTTGTGCGGAAAAATACAGAATCAACTTGTATTTTTAGAGCATCTTTTGCAAGACAGCTATAGATCAATTTCCATCCCAAATGTTACAAGGAAATTATTTTGTCAAATGATCAAAAACTTGATCAAAAGGAAGAATTTTGTTTAAAGAGAAAGAGGAGATAGACAAGCAGAGAGTTTAGAAGAAAATTCCAGTGTTTATGGCATTGTCGCCTTAAGGCATGACTACCAATTGTGAAATGATTAAATACAGGAGTGACCAAGAGTCAGAATTGGAGAAGCTGGATGGAGCTGTATCTTGTACTTTGATATTTCTAATACTGGGTTTTAAAATCCTCCATCTATCAAAGAAGGATGTTGTGTGGTTTATCATACAGTTATATTAATGCTGATAATTTTGTTACTTTATTGCAGAAAGAGTATTTGGACAACTTCAATCTGCTTAACTACACCCTCAGGCAAATTGAGACACTACAGAAAAATATTCTTCAAAAGCAAGCCTTAAGAACTGCATTATTAAAAGATATTGAAAAATACAAAAAAAGCATTGAAGATTTAGAGTAAGTTTGTAAAATTATCTAATGCTTATTAATTCTTGTATAATTGTTATGCTATTTATATGTGTTTCATTTTGTCACTGTCCAAGGGAAATTGTTAATTCTTGTTATCAACTAAGTAGTAGCAAAAGCAGTGGTTTTAAGTATTATCAATATATTAATTAAATTGTGATCTGTTTTAATATTGACACACCTTACCATAAATATTCACTCAAAAATGCTTGATTCCAAACATTCAAGAATGTAGTCTTGATTAATTTTTGTAACTATAATTTTATATACAGAGCTAAATAATCTGGCAGATGTCTGTCTCTGGAACACTATGGATCACTGTTCTGCAATCATCAATACATTCTCTGTTTCCAATGACACCTTCATTTGCAACTCCAGGAGGTGCATCAGTTGCCCTTTTACCCCTTCCTTTTTCAGATTTTTTTATAGTTATTTCAATTTAATACATTTTATTCACAGCTCTTGATATGGTCTCCATTACATTGCAGAAATCAAATGCAGATAGAGTGACCGCTTTCCAGATTCCTTGATTCAGTCCACAAGTGTGACCCATACATCTAGTTGAGTGTCACTTCAATTCTCTGTTCTATTCCTACTCCGAGACTTTCTGTCCTCAGTATCCTGTACTACGTGAATGAAGCTCAACATAGCCTAACCATATTACAACCTTCCAGGTTCAACATTGTTTAACAGTATAAGATAGTGACAGACTGTCATTAAATTATCCTCCTCCTGTTTCTTTACTTGTCCCATACCATCCTTATTCATTCTTGTCATTTAATATCACCTGCATTTTATTCTGTCACAAATCTTTTTTTTGGTCCTCCCCTTAATGAAGGAAAGTGTGGCTGAGGTAAAAGTATCTGCCATGACTTATTGAATGGCAGAGCAGACATGAGGGGTAGATGGCCTATTCCTGCTTTTATTTCTATGTTATTTCAACGTATCATAAAACTTGTTTATCTCTAACTTTTAACAGCTCTGAAGAAAGATCGTTGACATTAACTTTATTTCAGGTGCTGCCTGAACTACTAATCATTTCTACCGTTTATTGTTTCTATTTCCGATGCATGTTTTCATATTTTGCCTGACCCACTGTGATGATGACATTGCATGGAAGCTTCATGTTTGTTTGTTTTTTGGTACTTAGGATCTCTTGTGACATATTGTGCCTGAACAGATAAATTGACATATAATGAAAAGGTACAATTAATGTTCCATTTTTACCACCTCTTTCTTCAAGGCAAAGCTCAAGTGAAGGCTGGATTCAGATGTATTCCGGCATGGGCTGCTCCGTTATCAGAGGTTTGTGTCTAAATCTGGTGGTATAGGGTCATTAGCAAACAGCTTATTCCTTGGAAGAACAGACAAGTCGTCAGAGCAGACAGAGGCTGGTTAAGTAACATAGGAGGGCTGATAGGCTCAGATGCATTAACTTTAATGCAAGAATCCTCATGGGTAAGTCAAATGAGCTTAGAGCATGGATCAGCACGTGAAATTTTGATGTTATTGCAATCAAGGAAATGAATTCTTCCCAACACCATGTAGGTTTCCTTCAGGTAGTCTGGTTTCCTTCCACATCCAAAGACATGCTTTTTGGTTAATTGGCTACTGTAAATTGTCCTTAGTGTTAAGTATGTGGAGAAAGAATCAAAGCGGGATGTTTGTGGGCATGTGTGAGAAAGTAAATTGCAGGGTTACAGGGAAATATAATATGGGGGTATTGGATTAATGGGTTTGATCTATTTAGAGCGGGCATGGACTCAGTGGACTGAATGGCCTCCTGTGTCATAATAACTGTCTCACAGCTTGATGAAGATAGATACATAGGAGATATGCCAGTCTAATAGAAATGACCTAATTTAAATAACAGACTTCTTAATGTAGAACAGTACAACACAGGAACGGGCCCTTCAGTCCACGATATCTGTGCCGACCATAATGCCAAATTAAACTTATCCCATCTGCCTACATATGATCATATCCTATCATTCCCTGCATGTTCATATGCCTGTCTAAATGTTGACTTGAAGTCCTTCCAAGGAATAAGCTGTTTGTTAATGACCTTACACCTCCAGATTTAGACACACACCTCTGATAATGGAGCAGTCCATGCCATATTTACACCATAATCCAGTTTTCATTTGTGGTCTGCCTTGCAGAAGGAGGTGGTATAAAATGTAGCACTAATATTAAATGCCACTATCCTGTCTGCTTCCATCACCATCCTAGCAGCACGTTCCAGGAACTAAACACTCTCCGTTTAAACAGTAACATGCCTTACACATCTCTTTTAAACTTTTCAACTCTTACTTTAAAGCTATGCCCTCTAGTATTTGACATTTCTACCCTGGGAGAAAGACCTTAACTACCTACCCTCTCTATGCCTCTCATAATTTTATAAACTTCCTTCAGGTCTCTCCTCAGCCTCCAGTGCTCCAGAGAAAAGAGTCCAAGTTTGCCCAACCTCTCCTTACAGCTAATACTCTCTAATCCAGGCAGCATCCTGAAGAACCTCTTCTGTACCCTCTCCAAAGCCTCCACATCCTTCCTGTAAAGGGGCGAGCAGATCTGCACTCTACACTCCAAATGTGACCCAATCAAAGTTTTATACAGTTGCAACATAACTTTATGATTCTTGAACTCATTGCCTCGACTAATAAAGGCTAGCTTTCCATACACCTTCTTTACCACCCCATCTACTTGTGTTGTCACTTTCAAGGAATTATGGACTTGGACCCCAAGATCCCTTTGTACATTAATGCTGCTGGGGTTCTGCCATTTACTGTACCCTTTGTCCTTGCATGTGACTTCCCAAAGTGCGACATCTCACACTCGCCTGGATTAAATTCCATTTGCTATTTTTCCTCCTATATCTGCAACTGATCTATATCCTGCTGACCTTTGGCGACCTTCTTCACTATCCACAACTCCACCGGTTTTGGTGTCACCTACAGGTTTACTAATCAGCCCATCTATATTTTCATGCAGGTCATTTACATATACCACAAACAACAGAGGTCCCAGCATTGATCCCTGTGGAATACTATTGGTCATAGACCTCCAGTCACCTTTCCACCACTACCCTCGGTCTCCAATGGCCAAGCCAATTTTGAATCCAATCTACCAAGTCATCATGGATCCCATGCATCTTAATCTTCTGGATAAACCTACTATGAGGAACCTTGTCAAATGCTCACTAAAGTTTATGTAGACCTCATCCACTGCCCTACCCTCATCTTCGACAACTCCTCAAAAAACTCAATCAAGTTTGTAAGACATGATCTGTTCCGCACAAAGCCATGCTGATTATCCCTAATAAGCCCATACCATTCCAAATGTGAGTGAATCCTGTCCCTGAGAATCATCTCCAATAGCTTCCTGAGGCTCATCGGTCTATACCTTCCTGGATTATTCCTACTGCCCTTCTTAAACAAAGGAACAACGTTGGCTACTCTGATTCTCTGGGACTTCACCTGTGGCTAGAGAGGATACAAAGATTTTTTGACAAGGTTTGATACTTCTTAAAAAGATGAACAACAAAAAAAGTTAAATGCAAATTGGAAATCTAGACCTAAATTCCTTGGAGTGCCCCTGAAATGAATGTGGTGTATGTTATATTGGTTGGTATCACCTTAAGGATTGTATCATTTGACCAACTGTCTCACTTTGTTAGTGCAACATTGTTTAGAATGGAACTGCCAAAGATTCAGACTGCCATTGTGGAGAAAGCCATAGCAAGAAGAATATTATCTTGAAACTGTAACCTTTTCTTTTGCATTTAATGAAATACTCCCTTCTAAGTTTGATATACTGAGTCTTAGAGTTACTGAGACATAACCTGTTTCCAATTTGGAAATTCACCCTTGTGAAATTCTTAAATCACTACCCAAAAATGTGAGATTTGGAATAAAATGTACTTTTACTGAATTTTTGTGGGGGAAAAATAAGCACAAAATACAAAACACAACAATAAATTTGGTCAGTTTTTATTTATAGTCACTCAATACGTGGGGCAATAAGATTTGGATATAACATCACCGTGTTCATTAGGTTGGCATTCACAGCTCAGTCCCTCCTTTGCAATGCCCTCTCCTGTCCGAGGACATTTGAATAGACATCTCAGAGTGCAGTGCTACTGTGCTCTTCATCTGCAAGGCATTTTCTGTGATGCACTGCATTGTGGGAAGCTGCAGTGGCCATGGTGAGCTCCTTAATGTGTTCCCTCGGCCTTTACTCCACTTCCACTAACTCACCGCACTTTAACCCATTACCTCTGTGAACTCCTAAACCACCTTTCGCCCATGAACCTCAATTCACGAATCCCATCCCTTTCCCTGATATCCCCATTTCCTGATGGGGATATCAGGAATCCCCATTTCCCCATGAGCCTTGCTCGTCAGAGAAAATGCCTCACAAATGAAGAACGTGGCAGTCTGAGACATCTGTTCACATGTCCTTGGACTGGAGAGGGCGTGGCAAAGGAGAGTCTCGGCTGTGTCTGCCAATGCAATCGATGGAGTAACGTCATATCCAAATCTTATGGCCCCACAGTATAAAATGACTACAAATAAAAATTGATAAAATTTGTTTCTTTCAAATGAGCCTTGTCCATCCTTCGAGTCTAATGTTAGCCTCAGCTGTTAAATAATGGTGGTGGGTTACTTTTGTCATTGCTGATAAAATTGCTTAATGTGAGAGAAAAACATCTGTTGGAATTCATCTTGCTAATAACACACAATTCAATGGGAAAACTGGATTTGTGTTAAAGAAAGTTGCAATATGGACTGTTTTCTAGGAACACAACCCTTCCGTAATGCAATGGACGCCTGTATAGAGCTATGTATGTTTGCCTTGATGTACTGCTGCCATACACACACAAGGTCACATTGTAGCAACTTTTTATTAATCTTCCATCACCATCAGAATGATGGTTTTACACTATAAATAACATTTGGTTCTTCTAGCTGTTCTCACTAGGTAAATGAAAAAAAATTACAACTCTTTTTCATGTGAAGATAGTGTTACTTTAAGTATAAAGAAGAATATCATGATATAAATAACTTTATACATTTCATCTTTAAACAAGATCCATTGTGTAGTATTGCACACAATTCAAAAGACAATGACGAGACCATTTAATCAAATCTTGCTAAAGTGCATTATAATAAAAGTGTATTTCTAAGGTTCTAATTGCTATAATGTATATCGTAACAGGATTTGACATTACTTAGGGAAAACCTTTACATTTTAAAACAAATGGTGATTGATTTTTTTTTGTTCATGGAAGTGAGGAATGTTAACCCTGCAAAATGAAACTTCTTTCCATTGTAAGCACTTAGATTCAGCACCAAGTACTACTTTGCAAGATAAGACAGATTAGATCCAGATTGCTAAGTGATCTTACTTGATATTTTCCCAACAATTTTGGAATATTAAAATTACAGGAAGCACAACATTCTTTTGTTCATTTTATTAACTTACGAAAATATAATGGGATTGGTTTTGGCAACAGAATTCTGTTGAGCCAAACCTTTGGTGGATAAGTTAGGTTTCAGTAGTGGTGCCAAAGAGAACAGTGAACTGGGAAGCTCATTATACTACATATCTGATTTTCTTTACTGATTTGCAATGGTTGTTTCACACTATTAGCAAATACTGATTGTATTCTCCTTATGTTGCATGTTATTTTATACTTATTTTATGTGTTTGTCTCTTTTGTCCATACTGTTCAACAATTGTGTGTAACTTTGTTGGAATCTGTAAAGTATGAACAGAATACCATCAGAAGAGTCTTTAAAGGCATTTGGGCTATAAGGTTCCACTTTAGAATCTGAAATAAATGTCTGCAAAATTTTGATTTCCTATGTCATTATTGGAAACAAATCAGTGTTTCAGTCTTATTTATGTTCATATATCTATTTCTTCAAGGCCAGTTTTAGATCTGGTAGAGTTTAAGCACAACAATGCGACACACTTCATCACCAATCTTAAGTCTGAACTTGCAATAGCTAAAAAAAGGTGGGCACTTATGGAGAAAGAGGATTGGAAGTTGCTTCAGGAAAGAAGAGAGGATCGAAAAGAAGTAAGAGTAAGTACAGATGATTGAGTTAAATCAATTGTCAGTTGTTCCATTTGCATTAATATGTTGTTCTTTATGTGAAAGAAGAAAATTGGAGATGGAAACAATTGTTTTTCTTAAATCAAGAGTTCTTATTTGTAAAGCATTGAATTTTAGAATCAGTTTTAATGTAGGGTTTAATAGTCAGAAAAATCAGAATGTAGTTTAAAATGATTATATAAACATTATTACACAGGCCTTGTTGCTTTCAGTGATCCTTAATAAATGTGAAAGTTTTTTTAATAAAAATGAACTATTATAAAATTATAGAACTATCACTGCAGGTACACAATTCAAGTGCACTAATACCATTATGCATTTTCTTGTTTCTACTTTGGCTATGCAATCAAATACAAGAAACCTAGATTAGTAGGCTAAATTGTGCTGGAGAATAGAGTCGTAAAGTCATTCAATGTGGAAACAGGAGCTTGGCCCATTGTGTCTCACTGACCAACAGACACCCATTTATACTAACCTTACCATAATCTAATGTTATTCTCCCCACATTCCCATCAACTCCCTCCAGATTCAACCACTTGCTGACGCACTGTGGGTAATTTACAATTGGCAATTAATCAATCATCTCAAATGTCTTCAGGATTTGGGTGGAAACTGGAACACCCAGAGGAAATCCATGTGGTCACATTAAAGAATGTGTAAACTCCATATGGACAGCGCTGGAGATCAGAGTTGAATCCAGGTCACTGGATCTGTAAGGCTGTGGCTTTACTGCTGTGCCGTACATAGCTGGTGGTTTTGCAGAGAACAGCTGTCTATCAGATGTTTAGCTTTCCGGATACCTTGGACTTCCATGCTTGGGTGGTCAAATGCCGAAGTATGAGTGGCCTTGATAGACTGATGCCAGTGCATCTAACTATCTGTTCCATTCCTGGACTAATCATTGAGCCCAGTTCACATCTGGTCTCTTGCTTTATGTCAAGATGGACTGGTGAAAAAGTTGAAAGCAGGTAGGTTCTTGTTATTTTACTTTATTTTAATAATTTTAATCATTTGCCAGTTTTAATGTATCTGATTAATTTTTGAACTTTTTAAAGAATTTTTATTTTTAAAATTATTTAAATCTATTGAATATTGAATTATAGAAAATATATAACACAGGAGGCAATGGGGCCTATAATGTCCATGCTGATCAAAAAAGAGCTATCCATGTTAATCTCACCTTTTAGCACTGGGCCCACAGTCTTGCACATTATCACTCTTCAAATACACATCCAATAATAGTTTTCAAATGTCATAATCTATCAATGCATTCTGGAGGTTGGGCTTCAGAATACATTATCTAACACATGGAGTCCACAAAGTTTGCGGATGCCTTTCAGGTTTGAGGGATCAGCTTCTTTAGCCCTCTCCATCTGGAAGAGGTAAGTGTGGGTAGATAAGGGCCACAGGCAACATGTCTACTTGAGGGTGATCAGCTAATTATCTCTTTTTAAGTCATCTCTTCTTTTAACTTCTGGAGAAAACTATTTTCAATTTTCTACGATATCACTTTCATCTTTGTAACTTGCCCACAGTGAGGCATCTAATATTAGTTAATCAAATATGCATTGTCAAACAAGCTTCCTTATGGGCTGATGCACTGTAGCTTCATACAGTGATCTTTTAGAGATTATCTAACCCTGTTCATCATGCCATGGTGATACATATGGTATATGCATGTTGTCAACTAACTGGTGGAAGTTAGCATTTTGTAGCAACTATAGTTTTTTTTTGTCTTGCTTTGGTATTCTTTGATGGAAGTTTTGTAAATAAAAACAGCTTTTACCATCGTTTTGAGTGTTTATTCAGGCTTAGGAAAAATCACCTCTTTTAACCACAGTTAACATCTGTCTCTCATTGACAGCAACTGTTTTGCAATATATTAGCAATCAGATTGCATGAGATCATGTTTGTACATGAGTTCACAGGAATATAGAGTAGTTCCCTATTTTATCAAGTTGCTAATTTTGGGTAAGCTTTGCAGCAAAGTACCAAAGGTGAAGTTTAAGGGAGATGAACAATCTGAATAGGAATTGGCCCACTCTTATATTCATTCAGTTTGGGAATAATGAGCAGAATTGAATAGTGCAAGCCATGCATTACTCATTTAAGCCTAAATTATATTTTGTATATTTATAAATCAATTTGCTCCATTGCCATAAAATGTAAGAATTCAACTGGAGGAACTCAATGGATCAGGCAGCATCTATGGAGAGAAGTGGACAGTCGGCATTTTGGGTTGAGACCCTTTATCTGGACTGAAAGAAAGGAGAAGTAGCTCGTAAAAAGAGGTGAGGAGAAGGGGTGGAGAAAGAACTAGCAGGTGATAGGTGGATCCAGGTGAGGGGGATGATAGACAGATGTGGGACTGATATCAGAGGCTGGAAGGCAATAGCTAGAAGTGATAAAGGGCTGAAGATGATGGAATATGATAGGAGGGGATGGTGGAGCATGGAATAAAGGGAGGGAGGTAGGAGGGGAACCAGTGGAGGAATGTTGGTTATGGACAGATACAGAGGGAGAGGGGCAGAGGGCAAAGACATAGGGACATCTACCGCTTCGAAGAGCACTTCCTCTCCTCCACCATGCCAGCTGGGATCTCCTGGTGGCCAGCCATTTCAATTCCACTTCACATTCCCACACTGACCGGTGGGCAGTCTCCAGTGTAGCAGCATGAACACTGAATTCTCAGAGTTCCAGTTAATGCTCCCCCTTTGTTCCATTTCCCCTTTTTCTCTCTCCTCCTGATCCAAATGAGCTTCATCACCCAATGTCTTGACCCCCCCCATCCTCTTGATTTCCATCTGCCGATCACAACACTCCTCCCACCGGTTACCCCCTCCCTCCCTCTATTTCTTGCCCCACCATCCTCTCCTATTAGATTCTATCATCTTCACCCCTTACCAGCTATCACCTACCAGCTCTGACATCATTCCCATCCTCATCTGCCTATCATCCCCCTCACCTGGATCCACCTATCACCAGCTAGTTCTTGCTCCACCCCATCCCTCCACCTCTTTATACTGGCTATCTCCCCTTTATTCCAGTCCAGATGAAGGGTTTTGATCTAAAATGTCAACTGTCCATTTCTCTCCATAGATGCTGCCTGACCCGCTGAGTTCCTCCAGCACCTTTAGTGTTGCTCCAGATTCCAGCATCTGCAGTCTCTTGTGTCAACAATTCATATTAAGTTCTTTATATTTTTATTAAGCAAATGTTGCACTTGAATTTCAATTTTTTTGGAGTAAGGGTCTAATGTTTTTTTTCATCTTTTGGTTATTGTATAGGAGGAACACACTTAACATGAAATTCTTAATGGTGGGCACCCATCGTTCATCTTGTAGAAGGGTGGGGGAATAGGCACATCATGATGAATATTGAGCAGCACAGTAGTTTAGTGGTTAGTGTAGTGCTTTAACAGTTTCAGCAACCTGGGTTCAATTCTGCCGCTGTCTGTAAGGAGTTTGTAAGTTCTCCCCATGGCTATGTGGGTTTCCTCTGGATGCTCCGGTTTCCTCCCACATTTCAAAAGACATACAGGTTAGGAAGTCGTGGGCATGCT
The DNA here is from genome assembly GCA_030265395.1 of Rhina ancylostomus. Classification (NCBI taxonomy): domain Eukaryota; kingdom Metazoa; phylum Chordata; class Chondrichthyes; order Rhinopristiformes; family Rhinidae; genus Rhina; species Rhina ancylostomus. The sequence goes on along the minus strand of JARFYF010000119.1, from coordinate 28,506,564 downwards.
ATGTTGGTGGCAGAAGCTTGGCAACACTTGCAGGCTGCCCCCAGCTCATTCCCAGACTGTGTTGGCTGTTAACGCAAAAAGACACATTTCACTGTGTGTCTCGATGTACATGCGACTAATAAATAAATAAATAGAAATAATTAAATTAATAAACGGATGATTTTGAGGTTAATACTCTAGTTCATACCATCTGCTAAACATCTGAACATGGGCTAAGCAGCAAGAAAAGCCTCTTACTACCATTATCAGAAAGGCTATTTAGATCTTGCCATTATTGCTTGGTGCTTTCTGTTTTAGCAATTAGAAGATGTCTATTTTGAGCAGAGTGGCAGGTGCAAAAAGCCTTTTTTTCTAAATTAAGGTTCCTGCCAAAACAGATACAGGCAGTCATGAGTGCACTAGTAGGCATTCTCTATGAAATTCAGCATGTTGGAGATCAGACAACATGCAGAACAGGACAGGATTCTAGAAGATGGAGTAGGTAAAATAGAGAAAGCCTCTCAGCATATTTGCTCATGTCTTCTATTTGAACCTCAATGAGGAACTATGTGTGAGATGTCTGGGCTTCCATAAGGACATCTTCACTGTAATATACCACCTGCTGCAGCCACAACTGTAATCTCTGAGTTGGACAAGGACCAATTTGCCATTTGTCTGTGTAGTTAAGACAATCAACTTTCAATCATCTGGCTCAGTCCAGACTGCTAAAGGAAATGTTTGGCATCCACAATTGGGTAACAGAGGGTAGCAATGTTTTCTCATTTAAGAAACCTATCTACATTTCATCCTCCCTTATCAGAAATCAGCACATGGTTTTGCTAAGATTACATCTTTCCCCATGGTGCAGTGTGCCATTGATAACTTCAAGAAGAACAACTTTCTTAAGAAGACAGGACATCAGGTTCATGGTTCATGAAGCCATAATCATTACCTTGGGGATCATCTTGCAAATCCCTTTGTAATTGACAATCATTGTAGAAACAGTCTGAGCTTGCTTGAGCTTTTGCAGCAGCATTTTGATGGTGGGTACTCTAGCTTGTGTTGCAACATCAGGCATCACATGCTGCATTGTGATTGGGGGTCTGACTGTGTGTAAATGAGATACATCACCATCCTCAAAAAGGCTTTTCAGCAGGCTTCCTAGTACTCCAAGGATCTAATTGTGAATACCCATCAACCTATCCCTGTGGCTTGCCCCATCAAAATAAGAATGTAAGGAACCTACACTAGCAATCAAGTGTGACCTTCCTCTCCAGGAAGCTGGTACCTATGCCTTTCTTACTAATCATATGCAATCCTGCCTCTGTCATGTCTATTAAATTATACACTATGCCAGAATCTCAGCTAGTGTTGAAGTGTGAAATTGAATGATAGTTGCCATCAACAATGTTGATTTGCTGCTATGGTTGCATTCTTGGATATGTGGGGTAAAGTTGTGTTATAGGAAGTGGGTTATGGGGGAGGCAGAAACAAATTTTGCAAGCTTACACAAAAATAGTCACTGGTAAATCAGCGGGAAAAAGTGCAATTGTGAAGGAGAT
>JARFYF010000119.1:28417644-28427884 GCA_030265395.1 Rhina ancylostomus | reverse complement strand
GTTCATACCATTGGGTTGCAGGCTACCAAGGTGGAACGTGAGATGAAGTTTGCATTTGGCCTCACCCAGGCAGTACAGAAGGCCAAGGAAGGACAGTTAGGTGTGGAAATGGAAGGGGAAGTTGAACTGAAGTGCAACCGAGAGATCCGGATGGTCACTGGGGGCAGAGCACAAGTACTCTGAGAACTGATAACCTAGTCTATGCTTGGTCTCACCAATGCAGAGGAGGCTACATCAAGCATACCGAATGCATTAGACAAGGTTGAAGGAGGTGCATGTGAATCTTTGCCTCACCTCAAAGAGTTGTTTAGGTCCCTGGATGGTGGTGAGGGAAGTGGTGTAGCAAGAAGTGTTGCAGAGGGGGTGGGTGGGGAGAGGTATGAGCAGGAAAGGGATTCCTAGAGAAAGTGGCCCCTGTGGAGAGCAGAAAGGGGTGGGGAGGGAAGGATGTGGCTGGTGGTGGGATCCCATTGCAGCTGGCAAAAATGACGAAAGATGGTGTGCTGGATACAGCAGCTAGTGGTGTGAAAGGTGAGGACCAAGGCAACTCTATCTCTGTTCTGCCTGGAAGGAGGGGATGTGGGGACTGAAATCCGGGTAATGGAGGAAATATGAGAGAAGGTTGCATCAACGACAGTAGGGGGAGAAGCCACATTTTCTGAAAAAGGAGGACATTTCAGATGTCCTGGAATGAAAGGCCTCATCTTGAAAGAAGATGCAGGAAAGACAGAGAAACTGAGAGAAAAGGATGACACCTTTACAAGAAACAGGGTGGAAAAAAAGTGTAGTCAAAGAAGCTATGGAAGTCAGTGGATTTGTAGGAAATATCTGTGGATAGTTTTTCTCCTGAGATGGAGACAGCGTGAGATCCAGAAAAGGGAGAGAAGTATCGGAAGTGATCCAAGTGAATCTGAGGGCTGGCAAGAAGTTTGTAGTGAAAGTGATAAAATTAATGAGTGCAGGAAGCAGCACCAATGCAGTCATTGATGTAGTGGAGAAAGAGTTGGGGAATATTTGGAAGAAGGATTATTCCATGCAGCCAATGAAAAGACAGGCATAAGTGGGCCCATGTGAGTGCCCATGTCTACACTTTCATTTATAGCAAGTGAGAAGAATCAAAAGAGTTGTTCAGGGAAGAACAAGTTCAGCCAGGTGGATGAGAGTGTTGGTGGAGGGGAACTGGCTGGGTCTTTGTTCATAGAAAGAAGCAGAGGGCTCGAAGAACTTACTGATGGGGGATGGAGATGTATAAAGATTGGACGTCCATGGTGAAGATGAGGCAGTTGGGGTCAGGGAATTCGAAGTTGTCAAGAAGGCAGCGGGCACGCAAGGTTTTTTGGTTACAGTTGGGAAGGGATTGGACAAGGGGAGGCAGGATAGAGTCAAGGTATAAGTTCAGTGGAACAATAGAACTACCTGGACAATCCTGTTTGTAGATCTTGGGGAAAGATAGATGCAGGAAGTGCAAGGTTGGGGCACTATAAGATTAGAGGCTGTGGCGGGGAGATTGTCTGGTGTGATGAAATCTATGACTGTCCAGCAGACAGTGGCCTGGTGTTTGTTAGTGAGGTCATGGCCCAGGGATAGATATGAGGAGGTGTCCGAAAGCTGAAGTCTGGCCTTTACAAGGTAGGGATCAGTCCGTCAGACTACAACACCAGTCTTGTCTGCGGTTTTCGTGATTAGGTTGGGATGTAATGGTTAGCATAATGCTTTACAGCGCCAGTGACCCGGGTTCAATTCCGGCTACAGTCTGTAAGGAGTTTGTACGTTCTCCCTGTGTCTGTGTGGGTTTCCTCCAGGTGCTGTGGTTTCCTTCCACATTCCAAAAGACATACGGGTTAGGAAGTTGTGGGCAGCATGATGAAACTTGCAGGCTCCCCCCAGAACACTCTACGCAAAAGATGTATTTCACTGTGTGTTTCGATGAACATGTGACTAATAACGATACTTATTGATATGAAGTGTGGATCATTGTGAGTTTGGATGGGGTAAGGTTGGAGTGGGTGCAGGGAGTGGAGAAGCAGAAGTAATTGATGTTGCATTGGCAATTGGCAATGAAAAGGTCAAGTGAGGGTATAAGGCCTGAAGGGAATGATCTAAGAGGAAGGGGAGTGTTGGGTGTTGGAGATGTGAGAAAGGGTCATCAGTGGGGTGAGGACTCCTTGTCAAAGAAATAAGCACGGAGGTGGAAGCAACAGAAGAAGAGGTCGACATTCTGTCAGGCCCTGAATTCATTGAGGTGAGGATGCAAGTGTACAAAGGAAAGGTATCTGCTAAAGCATCAGAGAAGGAGATGTTGGCAGGGATGGTGAGGAGCTGGCAGAGGTTGGAGCTGGGGCAAGGCATAGGGTCGGAAGAGGAAGAAGAGCATAATGGGAGGGAGGGCTCGGAGTAGTGAGATAGTGGAAGCTGGACAGTTCAGGGGAGAGAGGGGAGTGGGACGGGTGGTATTGGGGTTGCAGGAGGGATATAAGGTCAAAAGTGGGTGACCCCTACCTCTTTCCTCTTTATACTGGCTACTTTCCTACCCCACTCTCAGTCCTGATGCAGGATCTTGCCCCGAAACGTTGACAATTCCTTTAGCTCCACAGATGCTGCCACTGAGTTCCTCCAGCAGTTTGTTTTTTGCTCTAGGTAACAATGGAATCAGCTATGGTATCTCTTTATTGGTTGGAGAGCAGAGCAGAATTGTCATAAAAGGATGGTTTGGTCAACTGGATCAAAGGTTGAAATCTCACCGAGAAGAATGAAACATTCTGTTCCTTTATCAAGCCAGAGGGAGGCAAAGACTTGAGTAGTGCAGGAAAGGATAGTGCTTCCCCAATTATATCTCTCTGATTCAATGCAAGTAATAAATTAGATCACATTTGGTCGCAAAGGCTCTGGATTCCAACTGCATTGTTGAAGATCTTTGCTCCAAGACTAGCTGTGTCTTTAGCTAACTTGCATTACTGGTTTCCACCAAAAATGTGGAAAGTTGCTCAAAAGTCCAAACTCGGCAAGTACCATCCTATTGGTCTACTCTCATTTGTTAGCAAAGTAATGGGAGGACCCGCCAACAATGTTATCAAGCAGCACTTACTTTCAGGTCCCCATGTTGTAGATAACACCGCATCTGCAACAGAAAAAAGGCTGATTTCCAAAGGTATAATTACCTTGCACAGAATGAAACCATTGGACTGAAAATAATATCAAAAATGAAGTCAATGTGGATCATGGGAAACACTTCAGAAGATCTAATCACGTCTGGCACAATGTGAGGTTGTTAGAGTCCAGTCATCTACATTCTAGGACATCAATACAGAGGAACCTCAGCATGAAATAGCAGATCCAAACATCTTAAGCTTTAATTACCTTCACACCATCATAAGGTCAGAAGTGTCAACATTTGCTGCTCGGAGTACAGGATTCATTTTCATTTTGAATTCCTGAGATAATGAAGAATTCACCAAATGCCATTCTTGAAATTGAATTAACCTCTAACCTCTAAGCATCAGTGAAAGAACTGCTGACAGCAAGTGTGAACTGAATGATGGTGTTCTTCTACCACTCCCTACCCTGCTTGCAGCTCTTGGCTATCTGAAACAATCATTGTGCAAGGTTAGGGGCAGATGTGAACCAAGTAAGAGGTAAATGCTTACGCCATCTGCAGCTTGTACATCATGAGAGATCTTGGGATGTTGCTGAAATGAGATACGAGGAAGATTAAATATGAAGATACTGTCATCTTCAGATTAAGATCTTTTTTTGACAGTAGTCTTAGTAATTGCCACTGCAATTATGGTGTGCACTATCTCCTTCACGTGAGTAATATTATATTGTTGTGCCTGACCCCTTTCAGTTAGCTGCTGCCTTCTCCATTTATGCATCACCGTGTTCAAGTATGTGTTCAAGATACAAGTGTGTTTGTGATTGTTGTGCAAAGTCTTTTGATGAAGTACTTGTCATGTCTGAATAGATTGCAGTATGTTTTGGCTTTGAGACATGGTTGTGAAGCTTGTAGCAATGGTAGGCATTTGAGCGTGTGCTGGAGCATACTAACATTAGGTAGGTCCTGATTGATTGATGTTGCTGGCAGTGTAGTGTTCTGAACAATGGCTAAGGCTAGTGATGCAGCAGGTGAATATGACCCTTGAAATTGTATTCACTGACCTTGACCATGCACGTGAGGTCATTGACAGTGCATATTGGTAACATGTTTTCAGAGCGTGACTTCTGGTTTTAAATGTAACAAATATCTAGTCCTAATGCCTTAATCAAACTCACTAGAGGGCCTCCTGTTTCTTTCTGGATAGATCTCTTCAGCAGTGTATCATCTGAAAACTATGATGCCCCTATTTTCTGTTTCCTCAGTTAGTTTCTATTGTAGAATTATGTTCTCCACCAAATACAGCCACAATTCATCTCCTGTTAATGAGGTATATACTAACTTAAGGTGTTCCAGGCTAGCAAAAATAGTGCTGGTTACCCAAAATATTGAACACCCTGTTATCCTAAGTTATAGTATGGGTAGCATTGGCAGTGCATTGGAATCATGCAAGTAAGCCAGAAACATGGACTTGGCATATTCTTTGAACTGGAAGGAATGCATCACAGTGTCTGCATCCATTTGGGGGCTATTGAAGTTAGTCATTTTGTATTCTCAAGAACTGGATGGCAGGCAGATTGATGTGACCAAGAAGAGTGGAGGAGTCTGCAGCTCTGGAAGTGGGTAGGACTTTGCCATACTATTCAATCTAATACAATAGTGCTACCTCACTAAAGTAGAATGAGGTAAGTTCAAACCTCAGCCTAATACAGCTCACACTGTTGGCCAGTAAGTATCACCAAAAGAAATATTCATATCCTTCAAGCAGCTAGAACAATGTAACTCAATGATTAGACAACTGAAAGTATAACTAAAAAAATCATACTTATCTGATTGAAGTTCCATCTTGGATTCATAAGAAATTTTAAAGTGCTATCAAACAGAATGAGATAAATACGTTATGATCCTGCTTTTAAATCCTGACCATCAAGTACCCATTTACCAGCACTTAATCATATGCCTTAGCAGTTCATGTGCCCATACAGATAATTTTTAAATGTGAGATTAGCTGCCTCTGCCATCTTCTTGCTGTGTGTTCCTGTGTTTTTGTAAGTTTAAACACAATGTGATATACTGGCCATCTTTGATATCTAGTTGCCAAACCCATAGGCTGCTCAGTCACACAGAATAGGTACCAAAATATTGAAATTAAACTTGTTTATTTCAAACATTATTCTAATGTTTCAAAATATCTGACAATTCCATATAAACAAAAGAATACTATATTCATTACATTTTTTCATTTTCTGACAGACAATAACTGTTTTCTGCTAAAATTCTTAACAGACCATCTTTAATTTGACTCTTGTTTATTGTTTTCTATCATAGGATTTATACGATGTCATGCTTACTCATTTTTCTCAATTTTCACTGTTGAATGCTTCACATGCCTTGCATCAATTTGATAGAATATAATATTATAACATGAATCAATTAACCTGAAGGAATATTCTTACAAAAATAGACTTTTAATTTAATTAAAATATATCTAATATTAAAATGTGTTTTCTACTCACTATATGTGGTTCAACTAAATATTTTCTTTTCAAATTCATGATATGATTTAACCCTGAATAGATATCCAATAAGTCACATATTTTTTATTATATCATACAGTATGTCTTCATAACTCTCATCTATGTAGAGATATAAAAGGTTATGTGAAGTATTATTCTCTGTGATTGAAAACGGACAGTTGAATTTTGTTCTTTTATTATCAATGCAAGGTAGACGGATGATGTGTTTTTCTGGAAATTTCTTTTCTGTTGTTGTTCTCCTAAAGCAGCTGATGACTGCTTAATGCTCTTTAGTTTTGTCATGCACTGAAGCACATGTTGCTAGGCCATGATAAGCCTTACAGGAATAAAAAAACAGCTAACGCATCTATCAATATATTTTAACATTACATTTTTAAGTTTAGGTGGGGCCTATTTATGCAGCTTGAATAGCATCAAAAGCTCTATGCTTTTAAACAAAAGGGTAAAATAAATCCTCTAGTTGCCTTTATGGAACAGAGTTAAACAGAAATGTTTAACTCATCAGCTTTGCAGTCAGTGTTTCGCCTCAGCTAGAACAAAACTGCTGAAGCATTTAGAGAAAATTAACCCCCCATCCTAGCAGCCAGATGTGACTGGATTCTATTGAATGCACATGAGTGGGCTGAAAAATCAAGAGACTGTGAAATTCCTGTCAGGCCTGTACAGTACAAAATGGGCTATTGACTGCTTTCTGTATTCTCTCCATCATTCTTTTTGAACACTGCCATTAATTTCCCCTCCTACTCTGATTTTTTTTTTTAAATCCCATCAGCTCTCTGCACTACAAACCAGGATGCATAAAGCGCTAGTGGACTACTCCAGACAACGGGGCCTTTATAGCCAAGCAGAGCTGGCAACGTTCCAGGCTGTCTCTCATGAGAATGCTCAGAAAATAATAGCTGTGCAGGTATGTTATAAAGAAGTTGTGGAGGAATAATGGGATTAAGACTTAAAGGAAAATAATTGGAAGTGGAAACTAAGTATTAAAATGCAAACACATTATGGCATAATTGAAATTTCATAATAGGGAAAAAAGATGCTCAAGTTAAGGTATATCTGTATCCCAGTCTTTAAAGTTACAGAGCTTATAACTAGAATTCCTTATTTTTATACATATTTAAACACAGCTGGTCCCTTCTTTGTCTTCATAATATATTTTTACTTTAATTAGACCTATTTGTTGTAATACTATTTAAATCATGTATATTGATTTTGCTACTTGAATACAGATTTTAGGATGAAGATCTAACTTGTAAAGCTAATTTCTTATTTACACCATGGATTTAAAAAAATACCTTCAGGTGCCACCAAACAAACATTTTGTTTCGTGATCTTTTCAGGTGCCCCAGCAAATATCATTCAATGGTCTAATTTTTATCCCTTCTCACAGGCAAGACTGCTTGTTTTATCTGGTTTGTTTTCAGAGTCAAATATGCAATCTGCATCCATAATCCGCTCCAGTTCCACAAATCTCTAAGATTGTTACACTTTTCCAGTTTTTGCCTTCCAGGTGTAAAGTGTGTGAGTTACTCTTTAAATGGTGCAGTTGCATTGAATGGGGTGCTCTGTAAATAAGTTCTCCATGAATTGCCAACAAAAGGAACACAATTTCAGCTACCAAATCTCCAAACAGTGTTGCACAATGAATGACATCACTCACTTGCATCCTGCATGGAACATGTGTGACATGTGCTGGCACTTATTGCAACTGAAAATGTGTGATTCTTGCAGATGAATGACACTTTTGACACTTACTCATAAAAACATAGATATTCAGTCACATTGCACTTAAAAATACACTAGTAGGCAATTCAAGTTCTTGGCATTGATTTCACAATTGCTGCAGGGATGCCTGGAGCCTTGCTGGTGATTCAAGAGAATGCTATGAGGTTATATAATGTTTGGGTGAGGGGCAGTGCCAATTCTCCAGTTATTACCTTTGCCAGTGGTGTTTTTTTGATGGTATGCTGCACAAGCTGGAGATGCATACAGGCATAAAAGATGTACCCAGGGACTCTGAGAAGGGAGGAGAAGGAGCCCTCAGTGTCTGGAGACCCAATCCCTCATGAGCCACATTCTTATTTCTACATCCCCAAAGAGCAGTGTATCTGGAGGCTAAGGCTTTCTAAGTCATTGGTGACACACATCATTGATCTTCTGTGGACAGAACATAGACAGCTCTGCCTGAAGAGATAGGGATACTGTTATCCTGATGGTCCTAGATTGTGTATCATTGCTGATCTGTGCCACTCTTCCAAAGTTGCCACACAATGCATGCATTACGGGGATCGTTGGTGCTGTCTGTGTAAGGAAAAAGAACTTTTCTCTTCCTTGAGTGGGGACCTTTAAGCTGAGTGGACAAGGATGCTTCTCAGATTCTCAGGGTGATAGGCTGAACTCATGTGGTGCTTCAGGCTTCACTTAAGAACCTAGAACTCAACATGAATCCTCCTCCCTTGGATTCTGACCCCTGTCTGTGTTCTTGCTATTGCAGCTGACCACCTTTATAGCAATTGCCATGGGAGCAGGGGCTAAGTGAAGAATATCATCAGAGCCCTCAAGGTTCACTGCAGAAGCTAATCTCTGCAGCCAATTCCTGCTACCTCCTCTTCATTTCTGCATTAAGGACCCTCATGGCACCTCTGGTGAAGACATCATAGGTTCTGTGCTTCAAGTCATTGGCCAGGATGCTCAAATCTGAGTCAGACAAACAGGGAACTTGCTCCCTCCCCTTTAGAACCTCTCTAAAAGCCTCTTCAGCATTTTGCTAGTGCTAAATAAAGAATGCCCTCAAAGGTCTGGGGCCCTGACATCAATTAGCCCAGAAATGAGTCAGCAAGAACATTGTATTGAATCACTAATAATCACAACCCTTTCATTAAAAGTTAAAGGCAACACTGTGCACTCAAAGTATGCATGGATATTTTCATTAGGATCTCCACCTGTTCTTGTGTCCATTCTCCACAGGAATATCTGGGTATGAACGTAAGGTTCCTATTTTGGAGCAATCAAATTTCCAGCCAAATGTAGCTCAGCATGAAGTTTTTAAGATGTTATACATAAGCTAACTAAAGGTGTATGCCGCTGTTGTTGCTGTAATGCAAGAAGATATGATTACACAAAATATTGTATTCTTTATAAATCATATCTAGTACTTGGTTAGATTTTGCAGCAAAGAATTTCCAAATGGCCCCATTTGAAATGGGCAGATTATGATTATGTTCTTAAACAATAGGTTGAGATTTGTCGGCCTGCACCCACATTTTGGAATCAGTGCCTGCAATACTCTGACATCTGTGCTTCTCTGGTCAGGATACAGAGGGCTAATCATGTGGGCTATAAGTGCCCCTACTTCTAGTTCTTCAGTATTGCATTTCACACTTTTTCATGCTCTTATGTCTGTACTTTCATTCTCTAACTATCCTCATCTTATAGCTCTTGTTTCACTTCTCTCTCTCTCTAACTACCCCCATTAACTCATCCACCTGATGACCTCCACAGTTTATCCTCATGTTAAAGCTCCAATTGCAGCTTTGCCAACTGTAAAAGCTCTGAGACATTTTTAGTAATTTTAAATATGTCCTTCAGAGACATTGAACTGTTATTGAAATGAGGTTTATACCAAAGTCAATGAATTGTTTAAAAAAATTTAGAATGAAATAAAATACTCGTTAAACTGATTAAACTGTATATAACAAAAAAAATGTTACCTGTGCCTTATAACAGTCACCATTGAAATCAAATGGGTGATCTTGCACCAGGTCTAATCTGGAACAAAACATGACGTATTTCCCCAACATAATTACTGGGGAGTCTCAGCAGGATAGAACTCTGCTGTTTACAAAGAATAGATAAGGGAAACATGTGGAGGTGTTCTGGAGAACATTCATATTATGGAGGGAAGGTATTTGCAACCTTACAGCACATTAAGGTGGATAAATCCCCAGGGCCTGACTGAGTACATCCTTGGACTTTATGGGAGAGAAGAAATTGTGGAGGCATTTGCGGAGATATTTGCTTCATCGTTAGCCTCTGGTGAAGTTCCCAAAGACTGGAAGGAGGCTAATGTCATTCCATTAGGATAGCAAGGACAAGCCAGGGAACTACAGGCTGGTCAGGCTGACTTCAGTAGTGGGGATGTTACTGGAGGGAATTCTGAGTGACAGGATCTACTGGCATTTGGATAGATAAAGTCTGATTAGGAGGAGTCAGCATAGCTTTGTACATGGGGAAGTCATGTTTGACAAATCTTTTAGAGTTCTTTGAAGAGGTAACCAGAAGGGTAGATGAGGGTAAGACAGTGGATGTTGTCTCTGTGGACTTCAGCAAGGCCTTCAACAAGGTCCGGCATGGTAGGCTGGTCTGGAAGGTTAGGTCCCATGGAATCCAGGGAGAGCTAGTTGGTGGATTCAAAATTGGCTAGGAGGTAGGAAGCAGGGGGTAGTGATTGAAGGTTCTTTCTCGGAATGGAGGCTGGTGACTAGTAGTGTGCTTTGGTGGTCAGTGTTGGGACCCTTGTTATTCATTTATATAAATGATTTGGATGCGAATGCACAAGGCTTGATCAGTAAGTTTGCAGATGGCACTAAATTAGTAGGTGTTGTTGATAGTG
>JARFYF010000119.1:28401609-28411965 GCA_030265395.1 Rhina ancylostomus | reverse complement strand
ACACACACCTGAGCCCCATCAGGGGCCTAGCATAAGTACCTGGGTTTCTCAAGCACTAGTTGCCAGAATATTGGTCAACCTTTGGGTATACTTTGTCTCCTGGCTGCTTAGAGTTATCAACTCTAGAGCAGTCCTAGTTTCACTGTTCCTCTTGGGATATCCAGTTTTCGTGTTGGGATTCCACCTCAGATCCCTGAGGCAAGATTTCTTCCAGTTGCTGCCTATGTTTGCTCCTGTGGAAGCATCCTGACTCCAGTCTTGAACCAGTGTGCTGCATTTGGGTTCTCTGTGAGCTTGCTCATCGCTGAGCATTGTGACAGAAGCATCTGTTGCAAGTTGATCATTAATCACTAAGATCTCTTAGAGTTAATTCCTAGTGCTGCTTTCTGGGCTATTAAGTTATTTGGAGAAAAATGAAATTTTACTTTTGCTAACTTAACTGTTTTTAATTTTGATATTGATTTCAAAACTATTCACTTTTTTAAAGTTTTAAAACATTGGTTGTTATAATGCTTTATGTGAATACAGTATCTTTTAGCATAAGATAATGCAGAAACTTCATTAAAACCACATTTTTTGAAAATTTCATTATAACAAAGCAAAATTTGAATACTGAACCCAATCATATAAAAGTAATATCAAGCTTAATACATCATTCCCCAAATTGTGTCATAGTTTCTGCTTCTAATTTTAGACTTCTAAATCTTTTCCTATTTCTTAGCCTGAATATTAATACCAGCCAACTTGTCTTTGAATCCAGTGAAGCTCTCTTTCACTTGGTCAAATGAGTCAAAGTATAGTATTTCTAATGAAAATTACCCAGTAGAAAAAAACATTCTTCTTTATCATTCCATCATTAAGTTCTTGTAGATCGCCCAATTCACATTGGAGAGCACTGCAAATGAAGTTTGGGAGCATTTTTTATTGTTTATGAAATAAACCTACAATGTTAAAGTCTAACATTTACACAAAGGTTTTGATCTTTAATTAACCTAAAAACACTGAATTCTGTCATAATTAAATAACTTGAATATGAGCTTGGATGGACTACTAGTGACAGATAAACAACAGAAAATGATTGGGCTTGGCCAACTGCAAGACTGAAGCAAAACAAAGATGGAATAGATTAGTGGGTAAATAAGTGTAATTTTTCTGGCAAACTATTGAAGTCCAGAGTTACTGATTCTAAGACACTGAAATTTCATTCCACGTAAAGCATTACATTGCTGTGATAAAGGACACCAGTGCTAAGAGCTAACTTTTTTGAACACTTTCCATCCAATTTTTACCTGGCTCAATATTGTGATAAGGATTAAGGGTGATGCTGTACCAAAACTCTATGTTAGACTTCTTGTGTTTGTTGAACCACAGTTAATTTCTGCTTAAGGGGCCGGCCTGCCAAATTCAAACCTCAATCACACAATGCGGTTTTACTCTCCACGTGAAGCAGAGATTATAGGAAGGTTCTTCTTCGACATTCAGAACAAGTTGCCGTAAGCTGAATTTTTGTCTAAAGAAGATCCTTTATGAAGGGGATTGCTTTCACCTCTCACCCCACAACTGACTTCGTGGAGTAGGACGAGGCGAAACAGATAACTGCTAGAAATGTCAGATGGGACCAAAGATATACGGAGTAGATTGGCTCCATTGTTACCCAATCACATTTATAGGCTCAGGCATGACTAGCTAGCTGTGACTAAGATTCAGCAGGAAGGCCTTTACAAAAGACACTTCAGGAATGCCTGCATGCAGCTAATAGGGATGACACTGGAATGACCTTCAAGCTGATGTCAAATGGATATACATCCCTTTTCAGTCTATTGAGCCAGTGTGCAAACAATTGCAGTATAAAAAGATAAAATAAAGAACTTGTATTTCTGAAGTACATTATCAGTTGCTCAAGAATTTTAAAGTGCTTTCAGTCAGCAGTTTATTTTGAATTTTGTTCCTCATAGAGAAACAGGAAAATAGCATAGTCAATTTATGGAAAGCAAACTCCCACATGCAAAAAATTAATAATTAATGAGTTTTTTGTGGTGTTCAGGGATGAAGTATTGATGACAGTAGAAAAAAACTTACACTGTCTCACATGAACAAGAAGAAAGACCTTGCTGTGGTCTCAATGGAAACAATGATTTGTTTTCATTGCCTTTAATATAGCAAAATTACTTCAGAGGAGTGTTATCAAACAAAATTGTACAGTAAGCCATGTAGAGAAAAATTGGGATATATGATCAAAGGCATAACCACCAAGGTAGGTTTTAAAGAACATGTTATAGGAATAGGAAGGTGAACTAGTTTTACCGATGGAATTCTGGAACTTTGGGCCTAGATGGTCAAGGGCAAGTCCTTCAGTAGTTGTTATGTTTTGTTCCTACAGCTGTTTTTGTATTACACCTTAAAACCCAAATCTGTGGCTGCATTGTGTTTATTTCCAGACTATACGTAATAGGCTGCTGAGAGACACAACATGTGCTTTCAACATGTGCATGAGTCAAGTGGTATAACTAGTAATCAAAACACAAAGAAACTGGAGATGCTAAAAATGTGAAATAAAAACCGAAAATATTGGGGATAATCTGCAGGTCAGGCAGCATTTGTGAAGAGAGAAACAGAATTAATAGTTTAGATCAACCACCATTTTGTTTTAAGTACAAATAATGCATCCGTACTTGTCACAATATAGATCTCCATTCAGTCTTATAAAAATATGACAGTAATTTTACCTTTAAAAGTTCTGTCCATTTTTCTAAAACTTTTATTTCAGGTGGTCTATTTTAAAACTTAAAATGTATTACTTGTCACATTTCTCAAAGCATCATTCACTATATTACTCTGGTGGTAAGATGTTACATCTTCAAATGATGTGGTTACATCTCTCTGGAATGAACTGGAGTGTTGATTATGTGGAGCGTTATTCCTGGTGTAGATTTTACACTCAATGATCTTGGTGTATTGTGAATAGTCTCTGTTTTATTACTTCTGTTGCAATGTAAAGATGGATTTGGTTCAATTTTAGTCTCAATGATGTATGATCTTGCATACCTACTTTAGCAGTAACATTAGCTGGGTTCCAGGTTTTCATAACTGGAGTACTTGCCCTCTAAAGAACTGAGGTAATAATTTAGCCTGGTTGTTGATGTGTATGCATCCTTTTTGTTGTGCACAAGCAGTCATTGACTTGCACCTTCTTATTCTGGAGAATATATTTTGCCTGTGTTTGCTTTATCTTTGCGGGTGGCCCCTGAATCACTAGCTGAGGAACCATCCATAACTCTTTGTCTTTGTCATTGTCTTCTCTGGTGTCACATTTACTGGGCATGCTTCTCCTGTGGCGACATGAGATAGCACATTTGCCAGCACCATTTCTTTTCTTGATTTGAATTTCAGAGTAAAATCATAACACTGAATCTTCAAGAATATTCTTTGCACTCTTGCTAGCCTTCTAGGTTGTATTTTCTTGTAGATTTGCTCAAGGGGTCATTTTCTACTATGAATTTTCTTCCATTGAGATAGATCCAAATCTGCCTGCTAGTAGATCATTTTCTGTGTTGGCATATTTCTACCAATTTGAATGCTTAGCGTGCATATGTTGGTTTACCATCTTGTACTAGGACTGCTCCCAAGTTTTAACAGAGGGATCTACCTGTAAATTGACAGTATTTTTTCTCCTTTTGCACTGTGACAGCTTGTCATGGTGTGCTGAACCTTGTTTCATGGGATTATGACGATGATATTCAGCACCTTTTTTGGTCATTTTCTTAGGTCTGTCATCTGTTCTGATGTCTGAGGAATGACAGATTTCATGTATTTGCTTCTTAGTTTTTTCTCGTCCTTCAGTGCTCTTGCCCCAGTGTTAGCTATGACTTTTCTTGGGCTCAACTTTTCGTCTGGTGTACAGATATTCAGAAGAATTGACATTCCCTTTCCCATATGATGCATTTGTTAGCATCTGGGTTAGGTCCAGCCTTTCTATTTCATTCGTTGCCCAGTAGAGATAATAGTTATGGGTTTTTCAGTCTATCTCTGGATCCATATTTATGAGGCCATTGTGGGTGATGTAGTCCACATGGATTCACCAAAGTGCCTCATGTTAGACTGGTCCAAAAAATTAGAGCCCATAGGATCCACGGCAAATTGATAAATTGGATCCAAAATTCGCAGGCAGAAGATGACGGTTGAGAGTTGATTTTGTGAGTTGAAACCTGTGATCAGCGGTATGCCACAGGGATCGGTTGTTGGGACCCATACGATTTGTTACATACATTAACAATTTGGATGTGAATATAGGAAGTACGATTAGTACATTTGCAGATTATGCAAAAATCTGTGGTATTGTTGATAGTGAGGAGGATATTGTAGGTTGCAGGATGGTATTGATCAATTAGTAAGATGGGCAGAGCAAAGGCAGATGGAATTTGACCCTAATAAGTGCAAGGGGTGCACTCTGGGAGGATTTATAAAGGTAGGATATACACAATGAATGGTAGAGCCTTAAGGAGTATCGAGGAACTGAGGGATCTTGCTGTATAAGTCCAAGGATGCCTAAAGGTAGCAGCACAGATAGATAAGATGGTGAAGAAGTCCTATTCAGTACTTGCCTTCATTAGATGGAACACAGAATATAAGAATGGGGAGGTTATGGTATAATATATGGGTTAGGGCATAGCTGGAGTACTGTGTACAGTTCTGGTTGCAACACTATAGAAAAGATTTGATTGGATTGAAGAGGGTACAGAAAATTCAACAAGCATTTGCCAGGGATGGAATGTTTCAGTTATGAGGAGAGTCTGGATAGCCTAGGCTTGTTTTCCTTTGAGCAGAGGAGGCCTAGAGAGGACCTGATGGAGATACAAAAGTATGAGGGGCATAGGTATGGTAGAGAGTGGAAATCATTTCTCCAGAGCAAAGGTATCAAAATTCAGAGGGAATGAGCTTAGATTAAAGGGTAAGACGTTTAGAGAGGATCTGAAAAAGAACTACTTTCAGGGACTGGTTGGAATCTGAAATACATGTCTGGATAGATGGTGGAGTCAGGAACTTTCACAACATTTAAGAAATAAATAGGTGAGTACTTGAATTGCCAATGCATAGAAGGCTATGGTCCAAGTACTAGTAAATGGAATTAGTATAGATAAGATGGTGGGCTGAAGGGCCCATTTCTGTGCTGTGTGACTGACTGTGTTTGATCTGGGTGTCATCTATCATGCCTTCTGCTCCCTTGCATCCTTTGTTTATCTTGTTTGATTTCTACTGAAACATAGCTTAACTTACTCTGAGGCCAAAGGTAGATGGTTAGAACTTCTATCATCCTAACAGTGTGATAAATGTTGTCAACAGTGAAGATTCTTCTTCAAGATTCATATTCCAGAACCCTTTTCTGGCATCAAACTTGGTGAAACTTTGATTTCTGATAGTCCTGGTGTGATTTCTTAGAGTTGGAATTGGGTACTGTTCTCTCTTGATTCCTAGACAATGTGTTCTAATGGATGGCTAAAGTCTTTTTGGTCTAGGTACATCTTTAGCCATCCATTAAACTTCTCTCTTTCTATCTTACTGAGTTTATCCAGTCAGTAAGGTTCGTGACTATGGCTATTAGAACCTCTGCTCACTCTCTTGTGGCCCCTATTCAGACTTTATCTTCAATGCAATTGGTACCATGTAGAGCTAAATCACTCATTTTATTTGGGGGGCAATGGGGTGGGGGCCATCAGTGGTGCCATATTAAAAATTCCCAAAGGATCCAACTGTTTTATTCTGAGTATATTTGGATCTGTATGCTTTGCTCCTTTTTGGGAGGTGCTTTTCATTCGGCGAGTGCTTTCATCTCTGTGTTGGTTCCTCCATCTTGTGATGTGATCATTTACTGAGATCAACATAGCAAATTATTGAAGACTGCAGTCCAATATACAATGGTATGAGTCTATGACAAAGTCTTTGTCATGGATATCTTGGGAGATATCCAGCCTTAAAATATCCATTCAAGATGGCCTGATCTTATGATTGCTATAGGACAAGATGTATTGCATAAAATTGCAGGTCCTTCAAGAAGGTACCTACTGATAGAACAGGCCATCCCATATACTTGGGAAGGATGGAGGCAAGTTTATGGATGGAAAAATGGAAATAGGAATATTCAATGGTATCCATTACACGTATGAAAAGGATGCAAAAATGAAGCATGTAAGGCCATGTCAATAAAGACAACAACTGGGAGCAAACATATTGATACCATGGCAAATTGTTCTATGATTGGACAGGATATTGACTGGATGAGATGCGCTTCTGGATGCCTGGCAGAAATGGATGTCCTGTTACCTATCTTAATTATAGATTATGAGATGTACGAGTGATCCTGAGTGTGGACTGGATCCATAACTCAGACCGAAGGACTGTGATCTTCAAAGAATTATAACCTGGGATAATGAGGAAATGCAGAAGCCACTCACACACTGGATTCACTGGTCCTATGAATAGCCACAACAGTGGAAAAGTGGGCCTAAATGGAGCTGAACTGTTTGCAGCTGCATACTAGAGTTATGGACTGCAGTGAGCTAGCTAGTTGTAGGATAGAGTGAGATGGTGGATAAAAGCAATTAACTCAGAAAGAGAAAGTAAATGCACCTTCCACCACCGCCTGACTGCTTAACAATTTTCAAAGAAGAATAAACCTTTACTCTGTAAGAAGCTATCTAGCTGATTTTTCAGAAATGCCAGAGTAGTTGTCAGCTGGCCAGAAAGTTTCATTTAAGAGTTCTCAACAATGTAGGGTATGTGCTTAGTAGTGCTTCAGAGCAGGAAGCTAAAATGAAGTTCCCTGGAAGAGGTAATGAATGAGAAGAAACTGCTCAAGAAGTTTAAAGCTGCATTACTAACCAGCAAGAAATTGATAGAGCACAGCAGAGAAGACACCTCTGTAAGTGGTTGCTGAACATTGTTTGTTAAGAATCTTCCACTTCAAATGATGCTGGATGACCTTGAGGAAATCTTCAAGGATGCTTTAGATATTAGAATTTCTCTCTTGTTTATTGAATTGGAGAACTTAGTGGCTGTGCCATCAGTGTTGACACAGAGCCAAGGTTAAAAAAAATGGAGTGTTAGTCTATGTTGTGTACAATATATAATATAAGTGATTGACACAAAAAATGTCAAGATTTGATAATATTTGAGATGAGGTGGCAATTCTGACACAGGTAAAATGCTTGAAAGTACTTGTGATGAAGAGTCATTAAGGCACTGGCAGAGGCAATGCAAGATGGGACACAGGGATATCCAATCAGAAACTTGAACAGCATACACTGATGCCATAAACAAAATACCAACAGAGCACTCAACATAAGTGAAAGTCAAGAGAATTATGGATTTCCAATGTAGATATGTGATAAAGACACAATGAATAACATCAAAGTTGAACAAAGGCACAGATGAAATCATAAACAGCACATGCTGAAACAAAGGAGAATCTGACAGGAAGCCAGAAGTTTGAACCTTGATCCTGAAGAATAGTGGCATTTCCAGAAACTGTACAAGAAAATTTTTTAAAAAGATGCTGGAAATATGAAATAAAAAAGAGAAAATGCTGAAAAAACTCAGCAGGTTGGGCAGCATCCACAAAAAAAGAAACAGGTCACTGCAATATGTGAAAACAAAATAAGTATATTAAAGGATACTAGAAAGAAGCAACGTCATGATTTTGAGGTAAAATACATGCTATGTGGGGATACCAATAATACCAACACAATGGACCAAATACTCTTTTTTTTTAACTATATACTGAAATTATTGACCAACATTGATTCTTTTGGATGGAACATTAAGATTCTGGTTGACCACTAATTCTTAATGATGCAAATTATAATTTATCACTCTCAAAGAAAATTCCATAAGGATCTCGTTTCTATCTAAAAATTGGCAATGTCCCATGTGTCTGCTAATATTTACCTCTCAATAATCATCATTAAAGGAGTTTTATTTTCTGGGCATTATGATATTACTCTTCACTGGAACTTTATATGCACAGATAGACTGTCACATATCCTTCATTACAGCAATGATTACACTTCAAAAAGTACTTCATTAGCTGCAGAGCACCTTGATCATTGTGACTGTGACTAAGTCACTGGAGACACTGGTGGATATGAAAGTCTTTATTCATCATGACAAGCAGACATTCTCTTGAAGACCGTCACAGCAGAGTCTCCCAAACTCAAAGTACATCACATTTTTATATCCTTAAGATCAAAAGGTAACAGCAGATGATTCAATACAATTTCAATAACTACAATGACATTTACTTCAATATTTTTTGCCTGCCCAATATCTTTGGGACAAACTTATTCATATGGAAGGTCTAAAAGCTACTGAAGACAGAGAACCAGACACCCAACATCAATGCTGTGAGGGCTGACTCTCTTAAGTACACAAATATCCCAGTTACTGACAGAACAAATATGCCATGACCATGCTTGATATCCTAGGTGACAACATTTAGTTTGGTCTCCCAGCCCTTCTTGATCTCTGGAAGAAGGGTACAAAATACCTGAGTTGAAGGTGCCTTGTTTGATGTAGGCTAATGAACATAGCCCATTATATTATGTTTGGCTGATGCAGAGGAGAACGTCTCATGGTCACATCACTTAACAAACTATATCTTGAGCAGCCAGCCCCCTGCTGTGGACCAGCAGCGTGTGCTCTGTAGACAGTGCTGGTTGTTTGCAAAGCTGTCCTTTTAACTTCAACCTGATTTCAATTATTAATGTAAATTGCAAGCAGTAGAGTGGTTCTCATTTGAATTACCTTCAGCTATCCATAATTTCATAGCTCCAGAATAATCCCTAACAATCATAAAAATGTTATATAAATACAAGTCATCCTTTCTTTGTCACGTCAGCGATAATATCTTAGTTTTATCACACAGTTCACATCTTGTCATTGTGGATTTACCACTAGATAGTCATAAAAACTCAGTTTGGTAAAGTAATGAGGGTAATGGGGGTATGCTTTTGGATTTTATTGAGTGTTGATATTGAGCATCTGGAAAATTGAATTTGAATACGTAATGGATGTAGCAAAATTGAAACTCATGATTAATAGTGGTTGTATGAATATGAAACTGGCTAAGGGATAGAAAGCATAGTGTTGGTGAGCAGTTGTTTAACAAGTGATTGACACAAAACATGTCAAGAGTTGAAAATATTTTGGATGTGGAAGTATGTAGGTTTGTTCCCCAGGAATTGGTGTTGAACTGTTACTTTTTTGATCCATATTAATGACTTGGACATCATATACAGGACAAAATTTCAAAGTTTTCAGATAACACATAGCTTAGAAATGTAGGCTTGTGTTCATAATGAAATTTAATACAGGGAAGTGTGACATGATGGCTTTTGGCAGGATAAAGGAAAGGAAATATAAACTAATGGTATATTTTTAAAGGAATACAGGAATAGAATCCTGCAGAATAGCATCTTTAGCTTCATAAGTGGAGACAAGGTCTGGAAAAGGAATGAAGTTATGATAATCCTATATAAAACAAAGGTCAAGCACTAGCTGGAATATTACTGCTGATCCATTCACCACACTTTAAGAAGGAAATCAAGACCTTGGAGAAAGTAAGGAGAAGATTTGCTGGTAAGGATCTTGGATGAAAGACTTAAGTTATATAGAGAGACTAGAGAAACTGGTATTGTTCTCCATGGAGCATAGAATGTTCAGGTGAGGTGTTCAAAATAATAAGGTTTTTGATCAATAGGAGAAACTGCTTCCAATGACAGAGGGATCAGAAACAAAATTACAGAGCCTACAGATATATAAAAAATTTGGCAAAAGACCCAGAAGCTATATGATGATTTTTGTTTTCCAGTGAGACATTTCTTACATGGCACGATAGAAAATACACACTATCAAGTTCTGCATAAATGTACTACTCCAAAAGTAATCAACTATAACTCCATTTTATTCTAGAGTATTCATTCAAAATTAGAATGGGAATCAGTGTTCAATTATTGATGTACTGGAGAACCTCAGAATCCTTCCAAAAATAAACACACTCATGTTGGAGTGATAATGGCATTACCAGCTTCTCAGTGTCAATTGGAAACAGTATATCAAGTGATTCATCGTCTGTCAACAGAAATATTGTTATCTTCAGTGCTGGATAAAGCCCCTTTTGCCAAAACAAAAAACTGCTGGAAATAGTCAGCAGGTCAGGTAGTGCCTATGGAGAGAAAAGGAGTTACTGTTTCAGGTCTGACAAAGACTTAGTGACTTGAAACATTGTTTACCTCCCTCTGCAAATGCTGCCTGACCTTGTGAGTACTTCCAGCATTTTCCATTTCTATTATTGCCCTATAACAA
>JARFYF010000119.1:28339853-28362274 GCA_030265395.1 Rhina ancylostomus | reverse complement strand
CTAACTGCAATGCACTTCCCTGTAGCTGTGACACTTTACTCTGTATTCTGTTATTTTTACTCTGTACTACCTCAATGCACTGTGTAATGAATTGATCTGTATGAACGGTACGCAAGACAATTTTTGCACTGTTCCTCAGTACAATACCAATATCCTTATCCTTTCTATACTGGTCATCTTGCCTCTCCATTTTCAGTCCTGATGCCCGGTTTCAACCCGAAACATTGATGATTTCTTTCCTCCCACAGATGCTGCTGGACCCACTGAGTTCCTCCAGTTGCTAAAGATTTTGTTGCTAAAGTTTTGTCTATATTGGGCTCTTAAGCATACAAGAGACTCCTTGTGCAAAAATGTATCAGCTGCAGTGTAAACTGAAATAGAAGCTTGCATTATTTTCTCAATTCCCTGAAAAAATATCATTGTAACCTTTTAAACACAAATACTTCTTATGTTGTGGCTCACTCTGATGCAAAACCTGTGCGCTATGGCCAGATTATATGCCCCATCCCTGGACCAATGGATGTGGCTGAAGAGGAATTCTACTCTGACCTTGAACAATTCTTGGCCAAATCTCAACTGGTGAAGGCAACTTTAATGCCAGAGTCAGAAAGTAACTGTACTTCTGTAAGCATGTGATTGACAAGGAATAGAGAAAGCTCAGTGAAATAGATTCCTCCTCTTGGCAACTGCTTGAAACATCTTGTTTCATCAAGTCAAGGAACCTCCCTCGATCCAAATATTGCCACCCGTTTGATTTGCTCATTGTCCAGTGAGAGACAGCCAGAACATCTGGATGAATCACACCAATACAGGTGCCATCAACAGCTGCCATTCGATCCAATCTGTTTTATCAACCATTTTGGCTCCAACTTAGCAAGACAAAACAAAATCATTGCAGCAGAAAAATTAATGAAGGCCCCAAAGATCCTGCAAAAAAATTCTATTGACTCACAAACAATCTGACAACTCCCAATGAATAGGAGACGTGGCAAGTCCACAATGATGGTGTGCCCTGAAGTTCTCATTAACAACTTTAATGAAATTCTTGCCTTCTCTATCAGAAACCAGAGGCTTGTTTGATGAGAACAACCAAGAGATCAGAAACTAATTAATTATAATCACAAAATGTTCTTTGACTGGAAACATAATCATGTCTAAGACCTACAGCATTTGGAGTATAAGATACAACAAAAATCTCATGTCCTAAAGTGCAAATGATGGGTAGAAAGTATGCAGAAGATCCAGGCAACAATCCACTGAAGAACTAAAACATGGTGAAGAATTCATGACCTCACCTCCCAAAGAAGAGCATGCTAGGACATTTCAGAGATGGCATAATCACAGCCAATTTTTAGAAAGGAGATTGTCAGCGGGGTCTCCCTGCTGTCCACCACAAAGTCCTCTTTCAACCCTTCCTCACTCCACATCACATGACAAAATATGTATCACTTTCCACACACCAGGAGCTACCTGTCAGCAAAGTAGGCACCAATGAAATTCTACCACAGACATGCACAGTATTTGATCTACTGAGGAACAGTGTTTGAAGAACTCTCAAAGCAGAGTCATGTCCTAACAAGTTGCAGTGACTCCAGCCCTTGAAGAGATAGACAAGCTACAGAAGGCACTTCAAAGCACTGCAGAAGTACCAATGATACTGGTTTTTGTAAAGTCCTATAATTCCATTTACAGGACAGACAAACCAATGGAAACATCCTCTCCCAGGTCATCAAAGCCTTTAACATGCTCAACCATCTCTAGTGAATGGACCACCTTGTCTGTGTCTTACCAGCAGGACAGAAAAAAATCAGTTCAAAGATGTTCTCAAAGTCTCCTTGAAAAATGTTAAATTCTCACCAACTCATGGGAATCCTCGGCCTATGATAGTTCCAAATGGAGGAGTGTTTGGGAAAGAACCGAACAACTCGAGCTGCAATAACAGGACTACATGGAAATCATGATCCTGAGGGACGATCTTAGACAACGTGAGCATCCTTACAAAAGCAATCTTAATAAAACCATGTAATCATGTGTACATTTACAAGAACAGATTTTACAAAAATGTTAGCTTTATATTTGTTAGGTTTTTTTTGCAGAAGGGAAAAACAAAGGAAGCACAAGTCAGATGTTCAGTGGTATGTTGTGAGATAATCGAAATCATCATCATTTTTAACATGATGAGACACAGTGATCAGGAATGTGCAAAGATAGATGACATGGGAACAAGATGGAGAAAAAAGAATTCAAAACAAGCTCAATTAACACTGAAGTGAGCAGAAAAAGATGTAATGAAAGGGAGAGAGAGGGTAAAAGAGAATAATTTGCTGAGAAGTGCAGACAGAGTGACTTTGGAGAGCTGGTACTGGAATCAGTCTTGGTTGATATTCCTCAACTGTCATGGAAAGGATAGGCTGAATAGGCTACTTCTTGTCAAGGTTCTATGACTCTTTTATGGGTAAAAGAAATAATACCCTGAAAGAGAAATAATAAAACATCAAGCTTGAATACAAAAAAGAACCTGCTGGAAGAACTCAGTGGGGGAAGCAGCATCTGTGGAGGCAAAGGGATGGTTGACCTTTCAGGTTGAGACCCTGCATCAATAATTTTCGTTCCAAAGTCCAGTGTCTGCAGTCTCTTGTGTCTCCATCTAAAGTGAATGGTCAGGAGTAATAATCAGATTTATATGAGGGAGTACTTACTGGAAGGATTTCATACTGGAGCTTTCTATTCAAATGAAAAACTTTGTTAGCCATAAAAATGTTGTGACTGTGATGCAATTTGATTTTTCATTTTGCCATGTACTCATCTTGGAATTCTGCTTGTTGTTCTAAACCTTGTTAAAGTTAGGTGGTGGAATGGAAGTCAGGTTTTTAATATAGATTAACTAAACTAAAGAAAGAAAATTGTGAGTGATTGGAACTGTGGCATATGGTACAAGAGGTCTCTATTCTAAGATTATTACTCTTTCAGGAAGACTTCAGGTGAAAGGGAAAGATATAAAATTAAAAAGAAAAATCAAGGCCATAAGGCAAAATAGCAATTTAAATAATGATAAAAGGAAAGTGACAGAAGAGAAAAGTAAGTTTAATGGCAATAGTACATCAGTGAATAAGGTCAAATCAGGCAAAAATGATAAAAAGTTGAAATTAAAGGCACTCCATCTAAATGCATGATGCAAGATAGACAAATTAGTGACACAAATAAAGATGAATGGGTTTGATCTAATTGCTAGTGCAGAGACGAGGTTATATGGTGACAATGGTTGGGAATTAAATATGATGCTTAAAAAGGACAAACAATGTAAAAGTGCAGAGGGGATAATCCCAGTAATAGAATGAAAATGGAGCATTTCTCATGAAAGGATGCAATAAGGGTAGCAGCGACCAATTATCTTGATTGTTAATCATAATTCCTGATCTTCCAAAGGTTGGAGATAACAGATAACAACTGGGTGGGACCTGGTAACTCCCAAACAAAACATCCACACTTCATGTCCAACCACCGCTAACAGCAGCCATGAGGTTGGAACAGAGGTGACACTTTAATTGTGAAGATATTAATCTTAAGGACTGGTCAACAAATTGACAGAAGTATTTCGCAATTCCTTCATAGAACAGATGATTTCCTGAAGCAATCTTTCATGGAACCAACATAAAACAGATTGTGCAATACATGATCTAAACCAATGAAACAATTAGCAATCTTATAAAGGATCCTCCAGGAAAAACATTCACAATAAAATAGAATTACATGAATTTACAGTGACGTATTTAAGGCTAAAATATCAATGTTTAATATTTCAATTGCACAGCACAACATTGTGTCATGTAATTGAGTTGTAGCATAATATCGATCATGAAACATTATCACAACATTTTTGCATGTAGTACAAAAAAGGCTTCCAGTTATGTAGTTCTGTCTGTAATAAACACATATACATAGCACAGAATACTCAGGAGTCAACTCTATCCTTGTGCAATGCCTAATTGGCAACCCCACCAGCATTCCTCCTCAGCTACACAGTCAAGTTGATCCACATAACAGCAATAACATTCACTGTGGACCAGAACAGGAATGCGTCTGCATCTATGAGAAGATCATCAATTGCTTGCATGCTTGTTGAGGAGTCAGTTGGGGAAGCCTGAAAATCCCTGATGTAAATAGTAGAGCAACATATGCTGATACCGAAGGAAAAGGATTGCCTTCTGCCTTAAAACATTGCTTCTGGACCACCATTATAACCAGGAACAGGAAGAATGGGTCAAGAAGGCCTTCCCCAGAGCAGAGCTGGAGGAGAAAGAAAACACCAGGCAAAGAACTCGTCCCTAATGCTCCTCTGGTAGTTGCACGCTTATTCAAGGAGAAATTTACACAGGGGTTATGATTTTAAATGGCAATGGAGCTCTATCACTGTCAGATGGGCAGGGAGAGTTCCAACCTTGTACACATTCTTCAACTGCTCTGCCTGTAGGGGTGAAGGTTACTCTCATTCTGAATATAAACTAAATTGTACAATTCTAATGAGTGTGCAGGAGCAGGAATACCTGTGTAAGTCTTTGATGGTGGCAGATCATGTTGGGAGAACCAGGGTTTTCTAAATAGAAACTTAAAACACAAAAGCAGGGAGGCTTTGTTGAACCTTTCTAAAACACAGGAGTAATAGCATATCTGGAGTACTGCATCCAGTTCTATCTCCACACTTTAGGATGGAAAAGAAGGTTCTAGAGGGTGCAGAAAAAATTCACCTGAATAATGAAGTTTCAGCAATAAGATCGGACTGGATAAGGTGTAGTTTTCTTCTTGAAGCAAAGACTGTTGGGAGGAGATTTGACATGTCCTGTCATTTAGATAAAGTAAATAGAGAAAAGTTGCTCTCATTAGCAGGTAGCTCCAGGAGACACAGATTCCAATTGATGAGCAAAAGGTATGGAGGGGATTTGAAGAGAAGCTTTTTTATGCAAAGAGTGGTTCTGATCTGGAACTCCCTGGATTAAAGAATGGTGGAAACAGAGTCAATCAGTCCCACTTAAGGGGATTTGGATTGGTGAAAAGGATAACAATTTGAAGGAACATGGGAAAAGAAAACGTGAATGGGGCTGACTGCATTCCTCTTCAGAGAAAGGGCATGGGTTGGAAGTTCTCCAGTAGCATTTATGATTGGTAGCCTCTGGATTACTAAGGTAGATGACATCTTCCATTTGGGGCAGTTCATGGCCTAATGCTGTATTTGAGACATGCCAGGGAAAGAGAAATTCATTTCCATCCCCCTGATTGGAAAGCATCAGACAGCTTGGGCATGTGGATTTTTGTATAATGCAAGACCCCCCCCCCCCAACCCAGAAGTTCTGCTGGTTATAGACCATGCCCATATGGCACTCTGGACATCACATGAAATTCCAGAACTGTCCTTGAACTATAAAGGCTTTCACTGATGGATCATCCTAATGTGTGAGACCACCATCAAGAGGTCCTCATGGCCATGCATCTCGTCAGCTTGCATATGTCTTCATTCTAGGGAGAATGATATTTCAGCACTGGGCCAGATGAACAGTTGGTCCCTGGATAACATGTGCCTGGAATTGTCACTTATATAGAAATGCTGGAAATAATCAGTTTAAGATCATCTCTTAAAGTACAGAAACAAGTGATTTCCCCACATATCTGCCTGCTGAAGCCAAAAATAAACCAACATTATACAAGATAGATATAGTCAGTAATGATATGTCAAATGGAACACAAACATACAGAACAGGTTTGGTCACTTTTAGACTTCCAGTTATGGAACTGCAATGGATATAAAGTTTTCCAGTACAGACAGGGATCATAAAAATGAGTGACAGAGCTACTTATACACACTGTACAGCTAATGTGGTGTGGATCATCATATACTGAAGAAACTTTCACACAACTGAAAACAGCAAGAGCTGACTCATACCTATTGATTATTTGATGTCCCTTCTCACTGATATATTTTACTAATACTGAGCTACTGCAAATGAAAATATTGAAAGGATTTGGATTAAGCAGAGCTCTTTTTGCAAATTATCATCATGTTTCCAATCATTTCTGTGTAATGAGAAACATTTTTCTAAAATTCTGGTGATTTTTCAAAGATTTTTTATACCTTTCTTCCAATTACAAATTTCATTGGAATTTTGAAAATTAAGAGATGGTATATGACATGGTACAGAAACTTATCATTAGTTATAAATACTCATTGTCACAAAAAGAAGTCATAGTGATACATCACTCAAAATGTATGAAAAGAAATCTAAATATGACAGGCAGTCAGGTGAAAAGCTGATGGGGGACGGGTGGAGAAATCTAAAAAGCTTATTCAAATGAGAATATTTTCCATAATGGCATTCTCTTCAATACCAGTCTGTGTCACACAGACCACTGAGTGGCAGGCTGACTGTTGTGGGGCAATAGGTATAACTTGCAGAGAAATGCAGCAACCATGGTTCCCCTACATCAAATATCTGATTATTTGAAATGAAGGTAGAAACAAGAACATAGGAACTGAGGAACTAAGGAGTATCCCTCTGGCCTGCATCACTATTCAATAAGATCTGTAATCTAACTCTAAATATTCACCTTTGCTTTACAGATTTTCTGCATGAAGTCTATTTCCCCCAACAAGATCCACCTTGGAGGATCTGCATGTTGGTCCATAATTTTTATCAGTCAGAGGCAAGCAGAGAGCTCACTACTTTCCCGAAAAGCTGTCCCAGTGCACCCATCCACCTTAATGCTTACAATGTTTTCTATCTTTATATCATTGGCAACTTTAGATATTGGCTTACTATCCCATCTTCTAAGTTATTTATGAATACAGTGGTATTTGATATCTTAAAAGAATTGCCTTGGAAGAAAGAAAGGAGGAAGAAAAAGAAGAGGATAAAGAACTGATGAATGCAATGGATGAAAAGAATTTTGAGTTGCCAGCAGCAAAACCTCTCCTCCTGCAGAAGTATTTATTTTGAAGATTTTGGTAGTTTGAGGCCATTCTGGTAACCTCAGGACATTGCTAATGCAGTTGCTCAGGGTTGTGTTTCAGACCCATCAACTTAAGCAACTTAATCAATGACATTCCTTCCATCATTTGGACAAAAGTTAAAATGTTTGCACAGTGTTCAGTTCCATTCGATTCCATTCCTTAAACAATGAAGCAGTCTGTGCACACATACCGCAGAATTTGAACAACATGGGAGGAACTACATGCAGTTGATGCAGTCGGCATGGACTTCAGTAAAGCCTTTGACAGGAACGTTACCAGCTATGTCTCCTATCTTGATGTGAAAATATATTGCTATTTCTTTATTGACGGTCAAAATTCTGAATATTCCCTCCCTAATTACTCTGTGGGAGCATGTCCAGCTCAAAGTACAACAGCTTTAGAAGGTGTCTTCATTTTGGTATTGTAGATGTAAGATAAATCTTCCGGAGAGTGAATCCACGAAAAGCATCTGGTCCAGCTGGTGTCCCTGGCCACATCATCAGATCCTGGTGCAGTTAATGTGGAGGGGGTACTTGCAGACATTTTTAACCTCTTCCTGCTTCAACTTTAGGTTCCCACCTGTTTTAAGAAGACCACTATCATCCTGGTACTTAAGGAAAACAAGGTAACATGCTCTGACATCCACCATCATGAAGTACTTTGAGAGGCTGGTCATGGCACGCATCGACTCCAGCCTCCCAGACAACCTTGACCCACTGTAAGTTGCCTACCACCAAACCAGGTCTACAGCAGATGCCATCTCCCCAGCTCTACACTGAACTCTGGGGCATCTGAACAGTAAAGGCACCTACGTTAGACTTGTTTATTGACTACAGCTCCGCCTTCAATACTATAATTCAAAGCAAACTCCAAACTCAGACCTGACTCAACACCTTCATTTGCAACTGGATCCTTGACTTCCTGACTAACAGGCCAGTATTAAGAATAGGCAGCAACACCTCCACTTCACTGATTCTCAACACTGGTATTCCACAAGGCTGCGTCCTCAGCCCTCTACTCTCTATACACTCATGACTGCATGGCCAGATGCCATCCACAACTTTGCAGATGATACCACCGTAGTAGGCCATATCTCAAGTAACAATGAGTCAGAGTATAGGAAGAAGATAGAGAGCTTAGTAATATGGTATCATGACAACAATCTTTCCCTCAATGTCAGCAAAACAAGAGAGCTGGTCATTGACTTCAGAAAGAGGGGTGGTGCAGATTCTCTTGACTATATCAATGGTGCTGACAGCTTCAAGTTCCTAGGAGTGAACATCACCAATAGCCTGTCCTGGTCCAACCACGTGCATGTCGCGGCCAAGAAAGCTCCCCAGTGCCTCTCCTTCCTCAGGAGGCTAAAGAAACTTGGCCTGTCCCCTTTGACCCTCACCAATTTTTATCAATGCACCATAGGAAACATCCTATCTGGAAGCATTGTGGCTTGGTATGGTAACTGCTCTGCCTGAGACCTCAAGATACTGTACAGAAACCAACCTCCCCTCCACAGACTCTGCTTCTACTGTACTTCTCACTGCCTGGGTAAAGTAGCCAGCATAATCAAAGACCCCACCCACCCTGGACATTCTTCTCCCCTCTCCCATCAGGCAGAAGGTACAAAAGCCTTAAAGCACATACATCTAGGCTCAAGGACAGCTTCTATCCCACTATTATGACTATTGAATGGTTCCCTAGTACAACAAGATGAACCCTTGACCTCAAAATCTACCTCGTTATGACCTTGCACCTTATTGTCTACCTGCACTCCACTTTCTCTGTAACTGTAACACTTTATTCTGTATTGTTTTACCTCAATGCACTGTGTAATGAATTGATCTGTGTGAACAGTATGCAAGACCAGCTTTAAACTATACCTCTGTACAATAATAAATCAATTCCAATTCCAATCCCGATCATCTTGACAAAGTCAGTGGAAGAAGAGCTATATATTCAGGGCATGCCCATAATGCCTGCATCCCATGAATGATAAAGACAGAACTCTCTCTCCATCTGCTCTGGTCATTAAACATTATGTGTGTAACTTCATACTGTAAACTTCATGTGGAATGTCATCAATGATATGAAAACAAATGACAACTCAAAAAAATGTTGACTTCTCTGAAGCCATTCAGTCTTGATTTGACTAATAGCAACCTTTACAACGATTAACCACAAATCGTGAGTATGAAACTGGTGCTTTTTGTTCACATTTGTACCTGTTCTATGGTACCAGCTCTTACTAGCTGGATACAGCTTGGTAAATGGAAGGCTGATAACTAAGCATAAGGAGCTGTGGCCATTGTCAGCCTGTTTGTACACCTGTGAGTACTGTGACATCTGGGCAGGTTGACCTAGATGGTTGCCTTAACCATCAAGGACACCAGCTGACAGCTAGTGGGAGACAAGGAGTGCTGTTACATTGAAAAACCACTGCCAGTCTCACTTCCATGGAGCCAATGCCCTCATTTTGCAGTGCCCTTTAGAACTGTGAAGATTTGCCAGGAAGCTCTCAGTGCTCTGTCTCAGGCTTTGTAAACCAGAGGAAATACTGACCATAGACATCATGGAGCTAACCATTCACTCCATTGTCCTGGTGCTGTGCATGTAGCCCACTTACAGGTCGGTTTTCCTTGGTACACAGAGCCTCATCATCTGCAGATATTCCATGCAGAAATGGTTAGATGCTAATTCTATAGTTGGTAAACTACTTCCATTCACTATCCCTGCCATTGATCCAGTGCATTTCTATTGATCCTACTCCCTATGCAATCTCTAATTGCTCCCACTTTGAACCAGACAGTGTCGGTTTCTATACCGGCAACAGCAAACGATTCTTCCTCCTCTGCCTATAAACATGCATGTGGAACTTACAGATGAGATAGAAAAGTATTCCAGTTACCATTTGGTGGTAGGAATAAGCGAAAGATTCTCCATTTGTCAGGCGTAGTATGAGACTTCAGTAGGAGGGGAATAAGGAGAAAAAAATCTTCCAACCTGTTTGTCTGCTTCTTTGCTAAGACAGCCCCGGGCATGATATCTGTTACCTGCTCCCCAGTATACAGAAGCATATATTTTCTATGGCTTAAAATGCATGTTAAGATGCTATGTACAGGGTACCTTGGCTAGTTTTGTGTAAGGCTGCCAAGGAACATTCTTCTAATGCATGCAGAATGTAATTTATCTTGCACATTATAAGGTGATTGTGAACATGTAAGTTGCAAAGTCATTTGTGAAGGACAGTCTTTACAGCATGACCTCCTCTATCGCAAGAAGTAGGGCCATAGGGATAGATTTGTTGTCAGGTGATGGGAAAATGGGATTTAGGGCACCCAGAGCAGTAATCATTGTCGTCAGGCCACCTCACTAAAAAGGAAGATCCATATTTGGGATAGTAGAGGTTGGTCTTATCCTTGAAGATTCCTGACTTTGCTTACTGATCATCTCCATACAGCAGCTCAGGTTCTAATAAATGTCACTTCTCCATGCTTCCATATCACACAAGTTACCAAAGCATGTTATCTGCTCACAGATGTGCCTATCATATTTAGCATTAGTTTTCAGGAATCAGTATCACACTTCAGAGGCTGAGTGATGTAATAAAATTTGTGGTCACATTCCAATTTGGTAGATGCTACTTCATATTTTAAGCAAGCTTTCCCTTGGAAGATGAATTATTAGTATGAATATGCTGAGATGTTTTACACATCTTAATGTGAAGGTTGAATTGCGTTGCTGGGGTACAAAAGATGACAGGTAAAGAGGTAAGAGAAGTTATTATGAGGGCAGTAGAAGGAGGTATCACGATGTTGAGCAAGGAGCAAGCTCGCAGAGAACCCAAATGCAGCCCACTGATGCAAGACTGGAGTCAGGATACTTCCTCAGGACAAACACAGACAGCAACTTAAAGGAATCTTGCCTCGGAGATCTGAAGAACACGAACTGGATTTTCGTAAAGGAATAGGGAACACAGGACTGCTCTAGAGTAGACCACTCTGAGCAACTACGAGCCAAAGTATACTCAGGTACTTATACTTGGCCCCTAATGGTGCTCAGGTGTGTGTCGTTATGTAATCAGTCCAGCATGGAATCCATGTGCTGGACAACAAGGCATTAAAGACGCCAAATTGAGGGTCAGAACTCAGAACCATGACAGTATCAGCCTCCAACACTACCCCAGGCAGCGCATTCCATACACCAACCACTCTCTGGGTGAAAAGCCTTCCTCTGATATCTCCTTTGAACTTCCCACCCATTTAACATGTTATTTTCTCTTTAAAATATGCTTTTTGTTCCTCTCGCAAAGTGGAAAATAACATAGTTTTTCGTGGTCCTCAAATTACATTATACTCAACTATTGACGGATTCAAGATCCGTTATAGGAAGAACAGATGCTCAAGAGTCTTCTAAAGGCTAGAACCTCAGAAGGTTAAACGGTATTGGGGATAAGACATAGGTCAGCGTTTTATCTGTTCAGCAGTGAGCAATGAGCAAGGATTACAGCGGTGCAGGGTGAAATTGCAAGTTCTTGGACACAAAATCAGTCATTGGGAATAATCTTTCTTTCCCTCCTTCCTGACCGACAATAAATGTGGATCGTTCCGTAATCCCGTCCTTCTCTTTCCATCCAGGGAGAATTGTACGACGTTTAGATTTATCGCGGCCTCTGGGGAAGAGGAAACGGCCACCCGGAGGTGGCCTCTGAACGGGGAGAAGCAGATTCGGAGCATGAGGGGGCTTAGATGAAGGAAGAGACGGACGACGGAGGCGCTGCAGATGGAAGGAGAGAGCCCAAAACAGACTTACGGTAGGGTAGGACAGAAACTGAGAGAGAGGCCTGAGATGGAAGGGAGGAGATGGTAAGTGAAAAGAATCAAAAGGATACTGAAGAGTTCAAGGGAAATGGGATGGAAGAAGACACGGAGAAAGGAAAGAGGAGATAGAAGGAGAAGAAACGCAAGATGAGACTGAAGGAGGCATGAACGAGGAGAGGGGAGGGGTAAAGGGAGAAAGAAGGTTTGGGACGATGGAGATAGAGAGGAACACGGAAGAGGAACATAGACTCTCGACTGATAGTGGCAATCTCCAGCTCAACTGTCCAAACGGTGAGAACATCTTCCTCCTTCCTTCCAACCACCCACCCCCCGCCTGCCCCTCTTCACCTTCGCTTTAGCTTTTCCTTCAGTTCCTCTACCCCGATTCTACGTCACCTACCACGACTTCACCCTCTACTATTTCTTTGGCCCACTTTACTTCCTCGCGCCAGCTTCCCCTCTCTTTTGCCTCTTGATCTGTGCTGCTCTGTTTTTCTTAACCACTCCACTCACTCAGTCAAAGAGGGTCGATGGAAACCTGGTTAATTACACCTTATGGAGAGGGCTACGAAAACATTGAAGGAGGAAACAGCTGCCAAGCTATAGATAAATGCAAGAGAGGCTTGTTTGTCGAATTTGATCTTGTCTTCCAGACGGCAATGGGCCACGTTTTCCTTTCTGAGCTGCGAGGTGAAACTGTACAATACACGAGGGTTGTCGGAACATGAGTCAACGCTCGTCTACAACCCCAGGCACACACCACACAAACAACACACAGACCATAACACCATACAGACACACACACACACACACACACACACACACACACACACACGCACAAGCACACATGCACACACACACACACATACACACACGCACACACACACACATGCATACAAAGGCACACACTGCACAGAGTCATACACACAGCACATCACAAACGCATACATTCACCACACACATACACACCACGCACACACAGACAGACGCGCACACCAGACACACACGACATACTCAGAAACTCAGACACACACGCACAACACACATATAACACACACACAGACACACACACGAACACACACACATACACACAGAGACACACACACGAACACACACACACAGACACACACACGAACACACACACACACACAGAAACACACACGCGAACACACACGCACACAGACACACACACACGAACACACACACACGCACACAGACACACACACACGAACACACACACACGCACACAGACACACACACGAACACAGACACACAGACACAGACACACACACACAGACACACAGACACAGACACACACAGACACACACAGACACACACACGAACACACACACACGCACAAGACACACACACGAACACACACACACGAGCACACACACACGCACACAGACACACAGACACACGAACAGACACACACACAGACACACACACACACTACACGCACACACTGAGCATCGATTGAATGTTTGTGTGGAATGTCATAACAATGCAGCATTTTCTTTGGTCACCTGTGACTGCTTTAACGTCCGTCGCATTCTCCCTTCTCGCCGTGACCAATGATTGGTAAGAATTTCCATCCTTTAGGAACTGCGTTTTCTCCTGCTCTTCCTCACCTATGTTCTCTAGTTCTCACTCATCCAGCTGCGACTTACCTTGTTTATCGGCACGGTGAACCCAATGCTGAACTCACTGTCGAACGGTGATCCCACACAAGGTAAATAGGTCGAGGACATAAACTAATATTAAGAGAGAAGAGGAGAGAGGTGTGTGGGGGTTGGTAAGTGGAGGAGGGAAGTGAGTGAGGTGGGAGAAAGAGGGAGATGAAAGTCTCCCAATCCACAGAAATTCCTTCCCTCAAATCCTCACAAACCGTAGCCAACTCCACACTCAGTCTGGGTTCTCAATCAAAAGAGCTGGATCCCAATCCATGTGCGGTGAAGTATCCCGATCAGCAGTTTTGCATCCCATACCCTCCACAAACAGTGTCTCAATCTCCACACATACACATTTACTAACAGCATCCCAGCACTAGATCCTCATGCACCCGCACACTTCCCCTATTGTCATCTCTTCCTATTTCGCAAATATCACCGAGATTTTTGTCAGAAAATAAAGGAAATCAGATTTGTTTACTTTTTTTTTACTTAATGTCCTCTTTATTTTTTTCTGTTAATTCTGCCCCGACAGGTCATTCGCTGCCGTGTAGCCCCTGTCTCTGGTTCTCTGTTTGTGTTTCTCATATGTATTATGTCTCCTTCTCTCTTTCTGAATCCTTCCTTCTCTATTGTTCAATTTCCTCTCGGTGTTCCTCCATTCCTATGTTTCCCTTCGCTTATTTCTCACCTCTCTCCGCCCCCCATCTCTCTCTCTTTCTTTCTCTCTCTCTCTCTCTCTGAACCGTTCCGTTCCCTC
This sequence comes from Rhina ancylostomus, assembly GCA_030265395.1. Taxonomy (NCBI): domain Eukaryota; kingdom Metazoa; phylum Chordata; class Chondrichthyes; order Rhinopristiformes; family Rhinidae; genus Rhina; species Rhina ancylostomus. Next base: position 28,348,030 of record JARFYF010000119.1, on the reverse strand, counting down.
CACTTCGCTAAATCTGTCGCCCCTCTCTGACACAATGAGCAAGCTTATAAACGCCCTCGGCTCACTCTATTACGCGTCATCTTGTGCGCTCCCTGGAGTGGGCTGATCCCAGATCGACACAAAAGGTGAAATAAGCGGTGAGATTCAACAGCAGGTGATCCAGGAGTGAAGACTCACCTATTCTCTGTCGCAGTGACATCTGGTACTGTGAAGCCAATATCTGGATAATTTGTTCTATCTGCCATCTAGTCCCCGCCCCACCTTCCTCCGGACACTGCCGCTGGGTATTTTACTTCACTTTGCATTTATCTGCCTATTCACCTCCACACGAGGAGGTGATATTATTTAATGACCTCGACCTCCATACCTTGTCTGGGATCACCGTTCGACCATTAGTTCAGCATTGGGTTCACTCATAAATTGCCGAGAAATAAGACAAGTCGCAGCTGGATGAGTGAGAACCAGAGAAGATGGGCGAGGAAGAGCAGGAGAAAACTCATTTCCTAAAGGGCGGAACTTCTTACTAATCATTGGTCACTGGGAGCTGGAAGAATGCGACGGACGCTAAAGCACTAACTGGTGACCAAAGAAAATATACGGGTATTTTATTTCACGAACTCATTCGCCGTCCCATATTTTCTCTCATGCGTTCAAATGTTGTCGCCCTCTCTCTCTCGCACCTTCCAATCGCTTCGACCCCTCTCACATTAACAGACTCACCCTCTTTCTGGAACAGCAGCGACAGAGGAAGGATGATCGCTTGGCGCCCCCGACCAACTATGCTTCTCTCACGTTTTTCTCAGGTTCGGCTTCCTCCCAGTGTTTGTCTGACATGCAGTCGTCAGTGCTCTCCCTCGCCATCACTGTCACCTACTCCGTCCTCTTCTCACTCCGTGTCACTTTGGGAATCTCTTCGGGACAACTCAGTTTCTGGTAGCCGTCGTCTCCGTGCTACAGTATCCTAGTTTCATGCTCGTTATTGAACCCTTGCAGAGCAACCCATTGTATCAGATATCTTAGCTTTTCCTGAGACCCGCGCGTCAGCCAGCGGCCCAGAGAGCTAGGTTGTGACCGATTTCTATAATGCACGGGTAGTCAGTCGATCTCTAATCTCCCGTACCCATGTGACCCAGAAGACAGCATGCGCTGATTAAATAAAGGTTAATATAGAACATAGAACATAGAAAACCTACGGCACAATTCAGGCCTTCCGGCCCATAAAACAGTGCCAAACATGTCTCTACCCTAGACAACAGATCAGGAGAAATAAAGATATGTCAAAGCATGAAGAATACAGAACTCTGGATGAAGCCTCAGTTATAACGCAAGGTTAAGAACCGAACCACCGATAGTTCCTTTCCCTCGACCCAGTGTTTTCCTCCAGTAAATTGCTCGTTGCGAGAGACTTTGGTCTTGGTATTGTGGCCGATTGCACTTAAAGTACTTCCTAAAGTACGACGAAATAACCGGACGGAGGTGTTGTGCGGAAATAACGGAAGCGTAGTTACACGAAGTGCAGATATGGTTTAGGGGTAGATTGTGCAAAATATCATGAAACATTTGAAATGAGGCGACACACTGGTGGCCGCAGAGGCATAGATTGACAGCGATTGGCGTCCCAACTGGAGTAACGGCACGAAATGTTTTGCCAAAGAATGACTAACTATGATTCGGAAAGGACTGTCTGATGCGCTGTTGTAGGCAATTGAGTGGGAGTTTTTAAAGGCAACTGAATACACAGCAGAAGGGTCGAGTTGTGTGCAGATATACATGTGATGGGGAGTGCAAAGGGACTGCTTTTCGAATTATCAGCACAGATTAGATGGGCCCTCTGGCATCTTTCTATACCTTTATCTGGGATTTTTCAGTCTCATTTAGGGATACTCGGTTCCTGTAACCTGACTTTCTATATTCTGTCTCAAATAAATATCGCATTTATCTTTTAGGCAACCTCGGCTTACACCCATCCAATCAACGTCTATTTCTACTGCCGACTAGAGACCCACAGAGGGACATGCGAAGCCACATTAATTCGAAGTTCCGAGGGGTAAAGTCCCGGAATTGTGGCAATCAGATTAGAATGGTGCAGGGTCAGTAATGTGTGAGTGACTGCCTGGTTGGAGAGAGTTTCTATGGATTGTTGGTAATGTGGGAGGGGCAGGTGGGGCGTTGCTGTTGCTGAGCGCTGGACGTCCGTGGAAGCATCTGGAGGTAGACTATGGGGTCTGTGGGAGAGGGTAATTGGAATTTGTGTGGCTTGGGATGTTGGGAAATAAGGTGTAGGATCGGAGGCGGCCAGTGTGCGAGCATTGCTGCTGGGGACTCGTTGATGATGAGGTATGAGATCGGATATGGGGGCCAGTGGGGGAGGTACGGACTAAATGGAAGTTCATTATGGTGGGTTAAGGTCGCGATGAACTGGTGGTGAAGTATGGGGAGTTAAGGCGTCCGTGGAGACTGGTGAGGCAGTGTGTGTCAGTGGGCACCGCTGGAGAGGTGTGGGGTCAGTGGGAGGTGGTGGCGAGTTTGGACAATATCGTGGTCTGATGAAGAATAGCGGGAAAGGCTGAGGGTGAGGAACAATCGTCGTGATATGTCCGTGGGGAAAGCGTCGGGTCAGGTTAAGGTTCACATGGGGCTGGCGTGTTGTCATTGGGGATGTGCAAAACAGTATCAATGGGAACAGCCTGTAGCGAAAGGGTGCGGCCACTGGGAGATGTTTTAGGAGGTTTGGGGTCAATGTAACCTGGTGTGGAAGGTCTCTGGTTAGTGGGAGAGGGTGCTTCAGCTTATGAGTCGGTGGGAGAGGATGGTGAATGAGATGTGGGTCAATGGGAAGAGCTGTTACGGGAGTTATGGAGTCAGTGGCGATTGCTGGTTCCGGAGGCGTGGACGTGTATCTGGTGTGGGAGGGGAGTGGTCTGTGAGAGATCTTGGCGGGAACTTGTGGTTGGGTTTCTGTTTCGTTGCCCGGCTGGTGTTGGACCGGTTGTGGAGAAGGTCTGCAGGACGGTGGGAGTTTCTTGTGGAGGAGGCTGATCTGAAGGCAGATAACTGTAGTACCGATGTGGCAATAGTGGGAGCGTTGGTGGGAGAGGCTCCCTCCGCACATTACATTGAAAGAAGCTGCCCGAGGCAGTTAATTGCGCCTGAACCACTTTCAATTCGATGATAACTCTTTTTCCCTTTATAGTTACATACATAGAACCTATATCAGTCTATAAGATAAGATAAGACAAGACAAGACATCTTTATTAGTCACATGTACATCAGAACACACAGTGAGATACATTTTTTTGCATAGAGTGTTCTGGGGGCAGCCCGCAAGTGTCGCCACACTTCCGGCGCCAACATAGCATGCCCATCACTCATGACTCATACGTATTTGTAGCACAGGAACATGTATTTGGCCAACAATGTTGTGCCAATCTAATGATATTAGTAAACAAATAACCAACTGAGCTAATCACTTCTGCCTACACAATGTCCATATCCTCCATTTCCTGAACATTCTCGTGCCTATCTAAGAAACTCTTGAACACCTCAAGAGTTCAAGAATACACCGCTGCTGGCGGTGTATTCCAGGCACACACAAATATCTGTGTAAAAATTTGCCCCGCATATCTCCTTTGAACTTAGCACTTAGTTAAATGCATGCCCTCTGGTGTTAGATATTCCAACCCTGGGAAAAAGATACTGGCTATCTACTGTATTAAACCTTTTATTACTTTCAGCCCCTCAGCCTCCGTTGCTCCGGAGAAAACAACCAAAGTCTGACCAATCTCGACTTTACTGAAGTCTGTTTCAGCGCTGCAGGATACATTTGTACACATCTCTTTAAAAAGACCAATACAATTACCGTGGGAAGAATAGGAACATGGCAAGGTGTAGTTTTCATCGTGTCTCTCATATGGTGCATAGATGTAAGCGAACACTTCTGGAAAACATCAGCAATGTGTAGGCGTCGCTCTGGCGGAAATACGGAAGCATCTGTGGCGACAGCTATCTGCCCTAACTTGTGTGGTTCCCTCTGGAGGGAGCATAATCGCAACAATGAGCAGTTAAAGATAACTGATTCCTTGAGTCTTTCAGATAAACGTAGAGTGTATATGATAATGAGATTAATGTCTAATTTTGTTTTTTTTCTGATTAATGTTGTTTGGTTATGAAATGTTATGATTAATGAATTGGATAATAAGTTGTAAATAATCAAGAGATTAGTTGTTTTATGGTGAATCCACATAAAGGTAAAGCAGGAATCATCCAAGACTAATAAACTGGAACTCTGAGAATTGATAGTTGCGTGTCTGAGAATCACGGAGAGCTAAAGCACAGAAAGAGGCTGTCCGGCCCAGTGTCTGCGCTGATCCTCAAGCGCCCATTTCATCTTATCTGACAATAATCCGGCAGATAATTCTTGTTTAGTTACAAACTCCACCCACCCCACCATCACAGAATTGACTTCACACCAGCTAAATTTACATTGACAATTTAACCCACCATCTCGCACCTTTTTTGGTGCAGGAGGAGGTGTGGCAAATGGGACGAAATGTACACTAACAGGAAACTGACGGTGTCAAAAAGAGAATATACTATCAGCATACAGCCAAGATTAGGGGTCTCAAAGAGAGGACACAAAAGAGGTTTGCCAGGATATTACATGCATGAGCAGGCAAGTGCCATAAGGAGAGGTTGGACAAAATTATCCTGTTTCCACGGGAACGGCGTCGGCCTGAGGGGAGACAAAACAAGATTAAAAGATGATGAGCGGCACAGATAGATTAAACAGTAGGTATCTTTTCCTGGTAGAAATGTTCATTGGAGGGCATGCATTTAAGTTGACGGTGGGCAGTTCAAATCAGCCTTTCTCGCAGGAAATGTTGGCTGCCTGGAATGCGCTGACACGATTGGCAGTTCAGTCAAATAAAATAGCGTCGTTTAAAAGGCTCATAGATAGGCACACGCATTGTTAGAGTTTGGAAGGATGTGGACATGGTGCAGGTAGAATACGTTAGTTTAGTTCAGCGTTCAATTACTAGTATAATTAGTTCGGCACAACTTGGGCCGAACCTGTTCTTGTGCTACATTGTTTCATTTTATGTCTATATCGTATGAGGTCCATACAAGTGTCAAAATAAACAGGGATAGAAGCTGTCCTTGAGTCTGGTGTTCCGCACTTTCAAAGTTTTGTAACTTATGCCCAACGGAAGAGGGGAAAAGTGAAAGTTACCGTGGAGGGAGGGATTAGCTGTTTTCACAAGGCAGCGATAAGTGCAGACCGAGTCAATGGAGGGGAGGCTGGTGTGCGTGGTGGTCTGCCGTGCGTTCACAACTCTGCAATTTCTTGCAGTCTTGCGCAGGGCAGTTGTCATTACCAAGCTGTGATGTCTCCGGGTAAGGTGCTTCCTGCCTTGCATCTGTAAAAATTGCTCAGATATTGGTAAGAGTCATCAGAGGCATGTCGAAATTGTTTCGCTTTTGGAGGCTGCGGAAGTAGACGCCCTTGTTTGCTTTGTTAGCGTCAAAGTCAGTGAACGTGGGAATGAAAAAGCAAGAGAGAAAGAGACGAGAGAGAGAGAAAGAGGGAGAGAGAGAGATGAGCGTGGAATCCGAAAATTTAGGAAAAGTCTGGGGATGACCGATCAGAGGACACAGGAATGTACAAGTTGACCACATAAAAGAGTTAATCAGAGTAATAAAACAGAGCAAATTAGACGTCATGCTCTGCAGGTGAATGGGATCAGGCCGCACTTTAAGTCGGATCTGACCAGACATTAGAGTGGAGCTCATTCCTACGGGGTCAAAAATATTGGAAATGTGATAAGATAATGCACGAAAATATGATAATTCCACACGGGAGAGCGCGGCCTGAGCAGTTAGACATCCGTATCAGGCCAATAATAGGGTGGAAGCAGAACCCGATTACATCATGAAGAAGAGAGGCGCGGAGAGACAAGGCAGAGTGGGCTCAGACTGTGCGGGGGACTGAGCTCACACTATCAGTGAGAGTGGTATCAGGTTATCCATAGAACTATAGAATACAACAGCACGGAAAACAGGTCATTCGGCCCTTCTAGTCTGTGCTGACACATTACTCCGCTAGTCCCATTGACCTGCACCCAGTTCATAACCCTCCAGACAACTCCCATCTATGTATCTATCCAAAATTTTCTTAAAACTTAAGAGTGAGTCCGCATTTACTACGAGAGATAGCAGCTCGTTCCACACTCCCAACACTGTCTTAGTGAAAAAGTCCCCCCAATGTTCCACCTATTGTTCCCATAAATCGTTCCCCTTTCATCCTAAAGCCATGTCGTCTCGTGCTTCTAATCTAGGTGGAAAGTGCCTACTCGCATTTCCTCTGACTATGTCCGTCATAATTTTGTAAACCTCTGTTAAATCTCCCCTCATTCTTCTATGCTCCATGGAACAAAGTCCTAACCTTTTCAATCTTTCCCTGTAACTGTACTCCTGAAGACCCGGCAACATTCCAGTAAATCTTCTCTGCACTCCTTCAATCTTACTGATATCCTTCCTATAGTTAGGTGTCCAGAACTGGACACAATTCTCCAAATTTAGCCTCGCCGATGTCTTATCACCATAACATCCTAGTTCCAATTCGCCATACTTTGATTTATGAATGCCAGGATGCAAAAGCCTTCTTTGCAACCCTGTCTACCGATTACGCCACTTTCACAGAATTATGTATCTGAACTCCCAGATTCCTTCGTTAATCCGCACTGTTCAGTGACCGAACATTTACTGTGTATGTCCTACCTTGATTTGTCCTTCCTAAATGCAAGACCTCGCATTTGTCTGCATTAAATTCGATCTGCCATTTAATGGACCATTTTTTTCCGGTTTGTCCAGATCCATCTGCAAGATGTAAAAGCCGTCCTCGCTGTCCACAACGCCTCCAATCGTAGTGTCATCAGCAAACTTGCTGATCCAATTTACCACATAATCATCTAGATCACTGATATAGACAACAGACAACAATGGACACAACACAGATCCCTAAGGCACACCACTCGTCACAGTCCTCTAGTCTGAGAAACAATCATCGACTACCACTCTCTGTTTTGTTTTCTCTTACTCAACCAATTTAGAATCCAGTTAGCAACCTCTCCCTCGACACCCAGTGTCTGAACCTCTGAACTAACCTCCCATGTGGGACCTTGTCAAAAGCCTTACTAAAGCTCATGTACACAGCACCCACAACCTTTCCATCTACTTTCCTTGTAACCTCCGCGACAAACTCTACAACATTCGTTAAACACGACCTACCACGCACAAAGCCATGCTGACTATCCGTCATCAGCCCTTGGCTGTCCAAATACTTACATGCCCGATATCCCAGAGCATCTTCTAATAAGTTACCTTTTATTAATGTCAGGCTCACCGGCCTGGTGTACTTTTGGAGCATTTTTTTAAACAATGAAACAATATGAACTACCTCCAGTCCTCCGGCACCGCACCCGTGCCAGGGCCCCTATAATTTCTACATCCGTCTCCCTGAAGGTCCGAGGAAATATTATGTCAGGCCCAGGGGATTTCTCTACCTTTATTCGTTGTAAGACAACACGCACCTACCCCTCTTTAATCTCTGTCTGTTCCATGACACTACTGCTTGTTTCTTTTCCCTCCCTGTACACTCTGCCAGTTTTGTCTGTAAATACCGATGCAAAAAAAAACACTGCTTAATATCTCCCCCATCTCCTGAACCCTGATCATCCAGGGGACCAATTTTGGCCATTAGTATCCTTTTACAGTTAATATACCTGTAGAAAGCCTTCAGGTTGACCTTCACCTGATCTGTCAGAGCAACCTCGTGTCTTCTTTTTGCCTTACTGATTTCCTTCTTCAGTATTTCCTTACATTTTCTACGTTCTTCAAATAGCTAATTTATTCCGAGTTGCCTATACCTACTATAACCTCTCTCTTTTTCTCAACAAAATTGCCAATATACCTTAACAAAAACAATGTTCCCTATGCCTGTTAAATCTTGCTTTATTCTTGGCAGGAACATGAAAACTCTGCACTCTCAAAATTTTGCATTTGATGGTCTTACTGATGTGTTACTGATCACATCCTTGCCATAAAACAACTTTATCCCAATCCATTCTCATTAGAATCTTTATCATTACCAGAAAATCGGCCTTTCTACAATTTAGAAC
>JARFYF010000119.1:28315474-28325703 GCA_030265395.1 Rhina ancylostomus | reverse complement strand
GTTAATTTGAGGACAACCTAATTTGTCTTTATTCTTGTCCTTGTACATGTCAGAATATGCCTGCAGCCTAGATGAGGAAGAGCTCACTGCATCCCACCATTTTCCATCTGATTCAGCAGCTATGCTACATGCTGTGGTAGTTTCATCTGCTGACTTTTAAAGCTCGAAGATTTAATCTCACCTTCATGTTACTGCAGTTAAGTGACAATCAAAATAATCCCTCCATTCCATTATTCTATTAATAACATTTTACAAAATGTCCATCTCTGGCACTGGATAAGGCATACAACAGGACAGAATTTGGACCACGACAGATCCAGGATCACTGAATTATCAGATTGATGGTCCTTGGAGAGAGCCAATGGATTTTCTGACTACAGTGTCTATTTATTGTTTTGGAGGGAGCAATTATAAAAACCAGAAGGTTAAGTAATTGTTATTTATCAATTTGAATTGTATGCATTATATGCTCATGAACCTTTAAAAAGTGGTATCCTTTGCTATCATTAATTGGTTCTTTAAAAACCATAGCAGAGAACAGACCTTTAGCATTTCCCCTCAGGCTTGATTGAAACTGAGTGAAGAGCAGTGACTGAAACAGGTTTCTATGCAAGCTGTGACACCTAGCCCCATTTAGCCCAATGCATTGTACATTCAAATACTGCATTACTCCTAATTAATTTGTTCCAAAAACTATTACATACCTACCACACATATTTGTTCTGAGTTACAATAAACATTTGTTGCTTGAAGCAATTGTATCAGAGGGCTGCTGGTACATATTAATTTTAAATGACTCTCCTCCTGTGTGTGACTGTGGTATGTGTCAGTCTTTATGCTAAATTGCATTTGAACTTAAGTATTCATTCAGGATATCAATAAGCAAAAAAACTTCAGAGAGTTAACCTATTTCCACTCTCCACTGGAAATTTTACATACATTTTAGCTATCCTTTGCCTGCATGCTTCTTTCTTGTGGCAAGGGTAATTGTAAGCATACAGCTGCTATGTACAGCTCCATCAGTAACACATGCAGTACATTACAATCATGCAGAATTTTCCTCAGGAGCAACTGCCATTCTCTTTTTTTTCCAGGCAGCCTGTCAATGGGTATCCGTGGATACGCACATGCTCTCAATATGCGTTATCAGTGACTGATTTAGCTTATTGTTATAAAGCCTTGACAACATGGTGCTCAGTAACCCTGCAACAATTTTTTTTCACTTGACCCTGTTTTACGTGAGCAAGTGTAAGCAGTTTGGATTGATTGACTCAAATTAACTGAAGCTTATTCCTGGTCATGCATCATTTTATATGGTATTGTAACTGGGTACAGCAAGGAAGAAACAGGAAGAAACAAAGCTCAAAAATGCTACATGTCAAAATGTGCAGTGTTTTTCTCAGGAAAGTAAATTAAGTATACCTTGACAAATACAAAATAATGAATTAGATGGCAGATATACCTAGTGAGTCTGACTCAGGTCCTTTCCTTAGTTTCAACTGACAGTATCTGTATTCAGAGCTTTTCATGTATATTGCTCTGGTCTTTGTTCAAGCAGTTGATTTGCTGCATACGTTTATGGAAATGAATCTGTGCCATTACACTGATAGTGCTGCAGTACTGGTTCCTGCATTGCAATAGTAACTACAGTTCAATAGTACATTTTGCTGTAAAGCATTTAGAAACACTCCAAGATTGTGAACGATGATAAATAGATTTTCATTTAATGTCCCAGTACAGGAAAAAACAGAATCCTGACCTTTCCCACTGCAATATACTGTCCACCTCCTGGTTGTTGGCCTACTATAGACTATGAAACAAATGAACCTTTCTCAAAGTTTATGAACTTTTCTTGGGATTGGGTGGTTACTTCATGTAAAGTAGAATGGGGAAATTGCATTGTCTGTTGCATTCATCTTATACTTTGTTATCTCAGATGGAGAATTGAGAAATGAATGAGAAAGGAAGAGCCTGAGACAGGTAAAAATAAGAGAGTGGATCATACATGTAAAGGTAGAGGGGGGATCAGAAGCAAGCATTGGAGAAGAAAGCAAGCCTGAGGTTATCAAAGTAAATCAGCAGGCAGACAGAGGTCACATGTGGTAAAGGAGCTATGAAGCAAAAGAAAGAACAATAAAGGGAAACAAAGTAAAAACACAAGTAGAGGTGCTTGCCATCAATGAAAAGAGGCATAAAAAACAGAAAGTGGGTTATTCAGCAAAGACAAACCATAGGGAATCTTAAGCTAAGAGATTTAGCTAATAAATTGACACACTGATGATGTCACATGGGCATTATGAATAAGGTTTGCACCAATGATATTTAGAAAAATAATAACAGATTTAATCAGCATGAAATTCATATCATTAGTGCCATTTTCCAAGCACTGCAAATGCTTTTAAAACACCAAAATGACAGCCACATTCACACAACATTACAGGAGGGGTTTTATAGGAGAGCACATGCCAATGCAGCAGAGTGTGGGCCTAACATTGATTTGATGCTATTTTGGATATCTGGCCAACATTTTCTCCTCGCCTTGCTGATCTGAACATACATGGTAATCAGATGCCCTAACCCTATAATCAGTACTATTTGAAGGAATTATCAACAACTTAAAGTTAATCGATTTCTTCTAACTGACATTGTGATTCTATACAGTCCTGCTGCTTTGTATAATTGTTGCAAGTCAGAGTTCTCGTGGTGGTATAGTTGAAGCTGAAAGATGATTTGCTGAGTTCAAACATCTGTGCAAACCAGTCGTTTCCAGTGATTTGTATATTAATAGACATTCCCCTTGGAATGCAGCATGACCGGAAGAATGAGAGGATGGGACACCAACCATGTCAATCGATTGAAGAGGATGGACGAATTGGGGGAGAAGAGTTCTCAGCAGGAGGCCATGCCTGAGCTTGAGACTCTGGGCTGCATTTCAGTTTGGTCAATGCCTAGTGCCCTGACTGTTTAGTGATACCTTCCACCACTCGTATTTGAGTCACCAAAGGGTGGCTACTGAAAGATTAGGGCTATCTGATGATGACATGCTTGATGATTCTACCTTACAATCCTCACAGAAGTACACAGATCGCAGACAACGAAAGTCAAACTGCAACATGAGATATGATAAAGCGAATCACTGGCATGCAGAAACAATGCTACTGCTGCCTAGGCTAATCCAGTGGAGTCCTGAAATACTCATCAGGAGTTGTACTTTCTACTACAAGCTGCACTGGCCCATCATCATGGACTGCCCTTTCCTTCAGCTAAACTGCAAGCAGCTGTGTAGCAGGACCAGGAGCAGGGCAAATGTAGAAGCAGAGGAAGAGGGCACAGTCTTGATTGGCTTTGACATTAAGGGCTATATGTGAAGAGCACATCCAAATATCATTCCAATAAATGCAGCACCAGCTCCATATTCTTCAGCTGCCCCATGCTTTCTCTTCCCTCTCTCACTGACCATTACCGCATCTACTCGCTCACTATGTGGAAATAAAAGCCATCACAAAGTAAATCTTCCAAGTCAAATTTATAGGTCAATTAGTTTCCTAGTGTCCTGCTCCAGTGCTCCTCCTTACGATCTCAATGGGTACAGTTTGCTTTGAGTGACATTGGTGTAGAGTCATAGAATCATAAACTCATGGAGTTGTACAGCACAGAGAAGGTTTCTTTGGTCCATTATGTCCATGCTGACCTGTTTGCCCACCTACAATAATCACATTTGCCCACATTTGGACCATATCCTTCCATGCCTTGCTTACTTAAGTGCCTGTCTGCTAAATGTAGAGGATTGCAAATGGCCTAAGTGAACCACTTTAAAGCAGCTCAGATGTACTCTACAAAGAACTGGCTGTGGATTGTATCATCTCTGTGTGAATGTCAGTATTGAGCTGGCTGACTGACAACAGTCTGGCCATAGTGTAGGGATGTAGGGACAGAAGAAAGAAGAGGAATATTATTTTCCAGGTGAGCAGGTTTGTACTTTATGGAGGCATTCCCATTTGCATTGGTGGAGTCAGAGTAATCCTGGTGCTGTTGAAATTAATCAGAAGGTCCTTAAAAATAGCCAAAGTAGCAAAGGAAAATATCACTCTAGTCCAGTCAGAAATGCTTTACAGAATGTAAGGAATGCTATCAGGTCACAATTAAAGGAGTGCAGCACTGTTATCAAAATCTGCACACTTTTCCTTACTAAGAACAATAGAATATGGAGCCATGCCTTTGATTCAACATGATTTTCCTGAGTTGGGAATGTTTGGGTCAGCACTAGATTATAAAAATCAAAAATGGTCCCAATGCGTCCTTAAATTCTGCATAATTGTGCATTTTAAAATTTACAAAAAATCCTACACTTTTAAGAGTGCATCTTCTTAAATCATTCTGCTTGCAAAAGAGTGACAAGAGATGGGTATATGGAACAAGCTACCAGGGGAAGTGGTAGAGGCAGGTATGATTATAATGTTTAAAAGACATTTGGAAAGGTTAATGGATAGGAAAGCTTTCGAGGGATGTGGGCCAAATGCAGGCAAATGGAACTAGCTCAGGAAAGCACCTTGGTCAGCATGGACAAGTTGGGCCAAAGAGTCTACTTCCATGCTGTATAACTCTATGGCTGTATGACTCTATTCCAGATTAGAATCATATACTATTTTGTAGAAACATCAATACAAAAAGAGGGCATGTTCTCCTTCTAAAGCATTAAAAACTATTGGTTCTAATGTTGTTGGTGTGACCATGCTCTTTAGGGAGTGCTTTGATTGCTTACTTAAATACCTCAGAAGTACTGTGCTTACAGTGTCATGTTTGTTCAGTGGTGTCCAATTCTCTTCAATACAGGTGTGAAGAAAAAACAGCAATTGGATGTTAAGCAACAAGTACATTCGTCTAACAACAATATTTCAGTGCCTATTCTATCGACCAAACTATGCTATTCACATAAGGAGAGAAAATAACTCCATCAAAGAAAATCAGAGAGAAGAAAAAAATCAATGGAAAAAAAATCAAAACTAAATGAAAACATGAGAGCAAAACACAGATATTGAAAACAGAGAGAAAAAAATAATGTTACAATTTTTACATATAAGAAGTGTTTTAACTCTTTTTTAAAATTTTTAATTTCATTTTCCTTAAATACTGATTATTTAGTTTTAACATATTCTTATTTGTGTATGCAGACAGAAATTCCACCAAAGATACCCAGTTAAACTGCAGAAATTTATCATCTGGAACATTGCAGTTAGTCTGAATGATGCAGTGAAGAATGCCTGCTTTCTAATTGGTTCTCTATTGTTCACATGACAACGAGCGCTAGCAATGTTTTCTTGGTGTTTCTGCATTGGACCTGGAGGATGTCTGACTGGCAACATTATGTAACTGGAAACAAACAACTTGACTTCTGCATATGCGGAATAAACTTTGTTACAAGCACAATTTTCTACTTGTTGTTATTTGTTATTTGAATATGTTAAATTATACAGTACAAACATAATGTCCTTAAATTTTCCTAATATGGCTGGTGCTGCTCTATCACAATGGAGTAGCTTGCCTCTACACAGGAAAATTTATAACATTGGTGTGGGCATAAAGCTAATATTAATACATTACCAGGCCATCATATGCCCCAATCTATTTCCCTTTCCGTCAACCAATTCTGGGCAAGCTATGCAGGATGGATAATAGGTAATAAATCCATTGCTATTTGTTTTGTACTCATTTCTAAAGTTGGGAAATTCCTGCCTGTTACATTTTTCTAACATTCTGTTTTATTGACGCATTTTTGATGGATAGAATAATACAAAAGTTGCTGGTTCTTGTGACAATTAAGCTTTGTAACCAGTTCTGTCACTGATATTTGTTATGTTTCAGTCCTATTAAATTTGAGCTCAGAGAACACCGCAAAGTATCTGAGATGTGGAAAAGCTAATCAGAATTTGATGTAAAATATGATAATGCAGGACGATGTGACTGATTTCCCCAGGTGGCTTAAAGTAAAGTTACCCACTTTGTGCAACAATAAGAGATTTATCTTCCCATCTTCAGCACCTGCACGTTCTACATGTTGTGCTCATGAGGTCTAAATGATGTCATGGTGATCTGGGCCCATTTTTTTGTATTTCCCAAAGGAAGTTCAGCTGCTACTTGACACCTTATAAACAGTGTTGTCAGCAAAGCAAGTTAAAAGTTTCAGCATATTAAGTGAAACTAGACTGGTTGTATAACCTTGAGCTTTACATAGAGCTGAAAAAGAATTGTACATTTGGCACAGCTTGGCTATATTTTACTGAAGACAAGCAACCTCTTACAACCTGTAATCCAGTCAACATTCTGTGTACAATTTAGAGCCCTTTTGTAAACCATGCTATCTAGAGGAATATGAAATCGTGAGCAGGATGCTTTATTGGGTGGTAGGGTGGTGAGGCAACAACATATAAGAAGACAGTGTATTCAGCAATAACCCTATTACTGCATCTTAAAGCATCTGGAGGACATTGCAGTACCTGTCAGAGTAACAGGCTACGAGAGGTGTTCTTATGTGCTAGTAATGGGGTCAGGGTGGTGGGGAGTTACAATGGTGGGATCTGGTAGCATGAAGGAAATTGAGAAATTTCAGTAGCACACTTGTCAGTAGTTTTTTAACCCAACCATTTCATTTACTTATCCATTTTGGATTTCCTGATTAATTAGGTTTAGTGCGAATGATGATGATATGCATGACTCAGTATCAGCTCCACTATTTAAGTGATATGATATCTGATGGTTTCTAGAGATATCTGCACAAGATATGGGGAGAAATTTGTCTGTGGACTCTACGACTAAACTGGTGGCTTTTATGCACCTCTTCATATTCAGTCCATTGACTTGGTGCTCCAGTAATAACTCCTTTTCAAGAGGGAGTTATTACTGGAGTATTCTTGACAATTTTAAAGTAACTGAATTTAAACTGCAAAACAGTGAAGAATGACACACTCTGAAGAGACAAAGGACTACAGTTTCTATACACAATGCATCCTGGTGACAGAGGATATAAATGGATTCCCTATATTCCGAGGGGAGCCAGGACGTCTTCCAGACATACCCTCAGAAGACAATGGGAGCAGATTGCCTTGGTGGTCAATGCCTCAAGGATCTGAAGGCAGTGCAGCAAGAAGTTCAATGATCTTCCACAGTTGTTCAGATTCAATGAATGGCTCTTCTAATGTCATATTCCACCAGAGACGTCATTATCCTCAACCATTACGTAATGCATTGCACTCCATCATCACCCGCCAACAACTTCTATCACCTAGGATTATGCCATTGGCTTCACAGCAGCGTCATGTACTTACCACTGTGGCAAGCCTCAGACCTACATCTTGCACAACACAGGGGCTGGCTCAGGAGGTAGATGTGCTTGGAAGTTCTAACACCCATGGAGAAGATGGTACTGGCCATTGTTGGAACATGTATGTCTGAGGCCATGGCCTTCAACAGGGATGGACCATCAAAGATGTCATCAAAGTGACCTCACCCCTAATTCTCCTTCTCAAAGTGACAAAGTGGACACTGTGACCATCAGTCACAAAGGGAAGGGAAGGTTTGTGACTGTGACTGAGAAACTGGGGCTGTGGTTATTGCTGTCCCATTCCATTCCATTTTTTATGGGCAGCCTGGGCAGAATGAAACTGTCTCGGTTGCCTCCTCTCACTTTCATCCCCCCTTCCCTCTCCTCCTCCTTAATTTCCTGTCCCTCAGCTTCTTGCAACATTCATGACCTGAAGGCTTTGATTCATTATGAAAACCACTCTAAGTCTTGAAACTCACTGTGCTGGGAACTGCAGATGACTATTTTAAATAGCACTGCTTTTTTCTGTTGCTTCAATGGTGTAAGGTTAACTGCTGGTGTAGGCTGATGTTGATTCACAGAAACACAGCACCAGGGTCAGCTTGTCAGAACACAGTGATTGACACACTAACTTTCCTGCTCTGCACACCTCTAGAAGGTATCCATTGTCCTTTAGTGTGATTCAGCTATACGGCACAAACAATTCTTGCTGTTATTAGTCTTACTTTGCCCTTCCTTGATATTAAGGCCTTGTGCCGAGGGGATCAGGGATCAAAGAGGCACAGGAAATTAAACCATTTAAATAACCTGTTGTTTGCTTGTATACCAGCAGGAGCAAGAGTGCCCTTCGGGCCCCATAAGGAAATATGGCTGCGTCTTGCACTGAACCTTCCAGGATTCCAGGACTATATAATCACTAGACAGTAGCTGGGAGGTTAGATGGGGCCACAGTTCATTGTTGGTTAAATCATTGGTTCATTGACATTATCAAGTATGATAATCTTTAAACAGTCAATATGTTTTTAGGTTGAGGATCTTTATGCTGTTTCTGCCGACAATCATGGACACAGTGTTTGCAAATTTTGGCTGGATCCTTGACTCTGTATTGTGTACATTTGTGGATGTAATTTGTTAATCTTCTTTTGCATTGTTACTGGATTTTAAAAGATGCCAGTAAATCAAAATTTTGCTCATGGGATTTTCAGGAAGATTTCAGGAGATCATATTATAATATAATCTAGACACTCAAAGCAGGGAACTATCTAGGACAGATCCCTTGATAGTCTCATTAACAATACAAACAGATTCAAAGTTTGCAGTTGTCAATGATGAAAGTTTTATTATTCAAAGCATACTGAAGAAACTAATTATCTAAATAAATTTGCATGGTGTAAACAATCTAACAAGCAAAACCAATTTATACCATTTCCTCACACTGATAAACTGCTTAATAGACTATGGTCTGGAATTCTATTCAGTATGGTGATGAAGTGAGATCAAAGTGCAACCTCAGTGACCCTGCCTTCTTTTTCCTATTGCATGCCTACCACTAATGCATGAGTCCTCGGTCTCTCTGTCTCTCTCTCAAATCCTCATTTCTCATTCAAGTGACAGAGGGTTTTGGCACTATGTTATTGCAGAAAGTGGAAGACAATGAATTATAAAGGTAGGGACTGTATTTGACAGCCTCAGTTACTCACTTCTTGTTGTGTTCATGGGGTGAAGTCTGTTGCTATGGTGAGTCCTGAGGGGTCAGATGATATCATATGTTCCTGGCCTCAGAGATACTATTGTTTTAATTTGGAATGGAGGAAATTCCTGTACTATAGCTCCCTGGGGCTTCATAATTCTCATATGAAGAAATAAAAATAAAAAAGGATCTCCCAGCAACTTGCTTTGAAATACAATTCTACTGTTTTTCATTTGGATTCAGGTCTGGTAAGTGTTTGCTACTATGCTGCAAAAAACTCTTTAGTGCCATTCATATCAGGAGCTGCCACATCGATTCTACGGTCCTGGTAGCTGTTAAAACTAGAACAATTTATTAACGCTATTAATCAAATAACAATGAAGAATAAAATACTGCAGATAGTGGAAATCTGAAACAAAAACAGAAAATGCTCGAAACGTTCACCAGATTGGATAACACCAATGCAAGCAAAAAGTTAATACATTAGGCCAGGCATTTTGTCAGAAATAAAGAATGGAAGCACTTCAATGGAATCAACCAATGTGGGAATGTTTTCGAGGATAGTGGAGATTTGAGAACAGTAATAAATCTTAGGCAGGGAATGTGCAGGAAATCTGTAATTTATAAGGTGGAGTGTATGAGCACAATTCTGTTGGTCCATTTTCAAATTTATAACTTAACAGTACCTGTGAATATGTGTAAAATGATGATTGCTCCAAACTGTGGAAACTAACAAGGTGGAGTAGAGATTGCTCTGGCATGCTTTCAGGCCAGGTGCACCAAAATAGAAAAGGTTTGAGGTTGTCCCAAAGTTGGACCTCAGACCTCATCTGTATCTTCAGGGTGACCTGTTCAGCCTGCCAAGCCTCTAGAGTCAGCTTGCACTTAAAGGAAAGTGAATTACAGGCAAGTTTGGAAAGTATGGGATGGGATTTGGACTGAGCAACAGGTGGTGGGTAGTGGGAGTGATGTTGGTCTGTGGAGTTGAGGGGAGACTTCTGCAGCTCTTAGCTTTACAGACAGTTACCTTCAGGAAAGCACATTGAATATTCCATTTAAAGGAGGAAGTGGCAGAGCTGGTGGCTGTATAATATTTGGCATGGACGTTGGGTTAGCTGCAAAACAGAAGAGCCTGTTTGAGCAGCAGCAGCAGAAGAAACAACCCCTGTCTCACAGCAAAGCTAGTCTAGATAAAACTATAAAGTATACCAACACCACTTT
>JARFYF010000119.1:28250466-28266659 GCA_030265395.1 Rhina ancylostomus | reverse complement strand
TTTAAACATACAAAATTATGAGAAGCATAAATCAAAAGTCTTCTGAAAAACATTATGGTGGATAAATTCCCAGGGGCCTAATGGAAGCAAAGGAGGAGACTGTTGGGGCCTTGACTGAGATCTTGATATCCTCTTTAGTCATAAATGAGGTCCTAGAAGACTGGAGAATAGCCAATGTTGTTCCTTTATTTAACAAGGACAACAGGGACAAACCAGCAAATTATAGGCCAGTGAGCCTTACATCAGTGGTAGGGAAATTATTGGAAAAGGTACTTAGGGACAGGATTTACTCACATTTGGAAAAGCATGGACTTCTTAGGGAGAATCAGCATGGCTTTATGCAGGGGAGGTTCTGTCTCACAAATTTGATTGAGTTTTTTGTGGGTAGTGACAATTGATGAGGGTAGAGCAGTTGTTCCTGTCTACATGGACTTTAAAGCACTTGACAAGGTCCCTCATGATAGGCTGGTCCAGAAGATCAAGTCATATGGGATCCATGGTGAGCAGTTGGTAAGTTGGATATAAAATTGGCTTGACCATAGGAGGGTAGTGGTGGAGGGGTGTTTTTCTGACTGGAGGTCCGTGACCACTGGTGTTCTACAAGCATCAGTGCTGGGACCTCTGTTTTCTGATGTGTATAAGTGACCTAGATGAAAATGTAGCTGTTTTGATTAGTAAGTTTGGAAATGACACACAATTTGGTAGCGTTGTGGATGATGAAGAAGGTTGTCAAAGGATACAGAATGATATAAATCAGTTGGAAATTTGAGCAGAGAAATGCAGGTGAAGTTTAATCCAGATGAGTGTGAGCTGTTACATTTTGGGAGGTCAAATGCGAGAGGAAAGTATACAATCAATGGCAGGGTCCTTAACAGCATTGATGTGCAGAGGGATCTTGGGGTTCAAGTCCATAGCTCCCTGAAAGTGGCAATGCAAGTGGATTGGGTGGTAAAGAAGGCATATGTCATGTTGGCCCTCATCGGTCAGAGTTTTGAGTATCTTATTGCAGTTGTATAAAACTTTAGTTAGGCCACATTTGGAAAATTGTGTGCAGTTCTAGTCACCATATTACAGAAAGGATGTGGAGGCTTTGGAGAGGGAGAGGTTCACCAGGATGTTGCCTGAATTGGAGAGTATTAGCTATAAGGAGAGGTTGGACAAATTTGCATTGTTTTTTTTCTTGAGTGTCAGAGGCAGAGGGTGACCTGATAGAAGTACATAAACTTATGAGAAACATGGACAGGGTAGATAGTCGCATTAATTTCCCAGGGTGGAAATGTCAAATACTAGAAGGCATAGGTTTAAAGTGAGGGGAAGAGTTTAAAGGAGATGTGCAAGGCACTTTTTTTTTACACAGAGTGGTAGGTGCCTGGAATGTACTACACACAGAGTGGTAGGTGCCTGGAATGTACTACCAAGGGAGGTGGTAGAAGCAGATACTATAGCAACATTTAAGAGGCATTTAGACAGACACATGAACAGGCAGCGAATGGGGCAATACAGACTGTGCAGGCAGATGGGATTAGTTAGATTGATGTCATGGTCAGCAAGACGTGGAGTGCTGCGCTATAATGTTCTATGTTCTAAAAATATCTGATTCTCATTACAGCTTTTGTGCACAGGCATGGTAGCATATGAGCCATAATCATAATCAATAGGGTCCACAACAGAGTCGGTCTCAGTACAAGCAAGGCTGTCACATTTCCCTGACACTTTTTTCAATCTTTCTCACTGCAATGCAGCGCCTCACCTCACCTCCAACAAGCTCCCAGCTGGACTGGAACTAATTCACAAGGCACATGGGAAACGATCCAGCCGAGGTCACCTCCAATCCAGAACCAAGGTCACCCCAACACCAACCATCGAGCTGCAGTTTGCAGACAACACTTATGTATGTGTGGGTTTGGACGCAAACAAGAAGTCAGGCAATACACTCAACATTTGCAAAATAAAGGTCCCCTGCAGCAGAAACCTGAACATACAATTTTTTTGTTTAGTTCATCACCATTTCTCTTCCAAAAATGCCTGTGAAGAAGCTGAGCTTCATCTTGATTTTCATTTGCATTGTACATTTTCATTGTTCACCAATGTACTCTGTTCGCCTTCATTTCTTCTGTTCCCTTACAACTTTTTTTTGCAACATCTGTTTTCTCTGCCTCTGTCACCCTTTCAGCATTGAGCTCCCAGACACCTGAAACTGTTTGGGTGAAATTGTTTCTCATTATCTCCCCTACCAATGATTGTAAATCACCGACCCCTAGATTTTGACTTCTCTGCTAAGGGAAATGGCTTCTTCCTCTTTAATGTATCCGGGCTCCTCATATTTAGTAAACCTCAATTAAGTTTCCGTCTCCTCTGTTCCAAAGAACCTCAGCCTATCTTCCATGTTAAAGATCATGTGGGGTTTCTCTCCCCACAGATGTTGTTTGACCTGCTGAATAAGTCTTCAATATTTTGTTTTATTTCCTAGTTCTAAAAGACTTTGGTTAGAGGAGTTTCTGATTAAAATGATAATCCTGAGGAATAAAGGTGTGGTTGATCTTCAGTATCTGAGACCATCAGACTTCTGTCAATCAGATAAATCAGTGAGTTTAGCACCTAATTTGAACAGCTTGTGCGATGAACTTCTGTGGTATTTAGTACAATGCATTTGCATAGTTTTATATTCTGTTATATTGTCACTGCTGACAACAGACTTTGCCTCAAACTTACCAACTAATGGAAATTACAGACATTTACCACATGGAACATCGTCTGTTATCACCATTATACCTCACGAGTGGTTTTAGTCTTTTGCGTAGGATTGGAAAGTAAGAATGGTTAGAAAAAATGTTCTGATTCAAAACATTATACACCTACTTGCATTTCTTCCCACAGTGTTAAATTAAGATGCACTTTTAATTTCTTCTAAATGTCAGAGTTGTGGTTGGATCAGAAATGTGTTATGCATGAAAATCCAAGCTAACATGGTGCTGTAGGGGAACCAATCCAGTTTCTTCAGGGGTTCACAGAGAAGTGATTTATTTAAGAGCATTATGTACAAGGAGATATGCTCAGACTTTCAGTGTAGTAACAACTGTGTGACTTTCAGAATTGTAAGAGAAACTTGTGATCTCAGCATGGCAGCAGCTCTTAGGGAGGTGGTTCACAATCAGAATCACCACCTTGAGTGGTGGGGCTGAAATGGATCAAGCAAACCAGGAGTATCAGGTTCAAGGCGGGATCAGATACCTTGCATCTCAGATGCATGATCAGGCATCAAAGGTGGTGGGAGTTGTTATCCAGGGGAAGTGTTGATTGCTCCAGCACTCCCAATCCCACAACGGGTAACGAAGGAAGAAGTTGGTCCAGCCTCAAATAGAAATTTATCTCATCCTTCACTGAGGGTTCTTCAGGAGGCTTCAGTTGCTCATTGTCCAATTGTAGCTCCAATCAGGCTGTCACCTTTAACTTACACTTGAGGCCTTCATCCTCCCATTAAGATTTAAAGGGGACCTGAGGAGCAACTTTTTCACACAGAGGGTGGTGGGTGAATAGAAGCAGCTGCCAGAGGAAGTGGTAGAGGTAGGTTCAATTAAAACGTTTAAAAGACATTTAGACAGATATGTGGATAGGAAAGGCTTAGAGGGATGTGGGCCAAATGCAGGCAGATGGGACCAGCTCAGGTAGGCAACTTGGTCGGTATGGACAAGTTGAGCCAGGGAGCCTGTTCACCTGCTGTATAACTCTGTGACTTTATTGCTCTTATTTCTAGGCCCACAGGGCATGTTTGTTCTTCATGAGACTGCCTTCTGGACTCAGACTTGTCCTCTCCCTCTCTGCTTACTCAGATCCTTAGGATTGAGTGGCTCTGAGTGAGCTGGTGAGACCAATGTGGGACCCACAGACTCTGCCACAGGTGGGCCAGGGGCTGCCTGATGGGATGAGTGGGTAATCAGTCTGACGTACTCCTTCTGCTGTTGACGAAGGGCTTCTCTGTGCTCCCAATGAATGGACTCAAGGCTCTCAGTGCCATCCTGAATACTCCTTATCCACTTTGAGCAGTCATGAATCAGGTGGTGCTATTCTTTCTCAGAAAGGCTTTGATAAATTCCCTGACCTTTCTCCTCAGTCCATCTGGTAATTTCCTGCTGTGAGAGAGCTTGGAGTGGAGCGTGTGTTTCCGGAGTCTGATGTCAAGCTGTGAACAATGTGGCCTGGCCGTAAGAACCAGATGAATATGTCACACTTCACATCTCCACAGACACCCTCTCAAGGCTCCTTTATGAAGAATAGTGAATATTGAGAATAAAATCTTCATGCTGAAAGCTGATTCACACACTGAGATCCCAAGTTCAATCCTTGCTCCAAGTTGCTTAAGCTGATCTTGGCTGAGGGGGCATGTGTTTTTGATAAGGGAAGAGATGATTGGTTCCTGATTCTTATTTAGTGATCTTGCTGGAGAACACTGTGTGGACTTTAGCTGAGGACAAGATTGGGCTGTGTCCACGCTTGGAGTTGCACACCTTGCTGGCCTGGCACTCATCCTTTAGACTCAGACTTGAAGTAAAGGCTCTTGGGTGGTTTGTTGGGCCCTAACCAAGAGTCTCCCACTTCAGAAGAGAACGGAGAGATTCTGGCAGAGGAATGGAGGGAAGCAAACTGACAATTGAATGGTGACATAATTAAACCCTTACTGTCATGAAAAAGAATCATATTCTTTGGTGAAAATACAACAGGCCAGATTAAGCGGTGAAACACTATGCACTGGGGAAGGTGGTGAGCCACATTGGTTTATGCATGGGTTGGCTGGTGTAAGCTTTGTGACTCTGTTCACTTGAATGGGGTCACCAACCCGGTGAGAATAGGTAACTTGGGTAAGTGATTTACATACTCTTATCTTTTGATGCTCTTAATTACTTGCTGGCATTTTATGGTGCTTTAATTTAGACTAACCTTATTCCAATTGGTTTTTTTTAAATTATGTAGATAGATATCTTTATTAATCACATATATACACAGTGAAATGTATCTTTTGCATAGAGTGTTCTGGGGCCATGCTTCTGGCACCAACATAGCATGCCCACAACTTCCTAACCCATACGTCTTTGGAATGTGGGAGGAAACCGGAGCACCCAGAGAAAACCCACGCAGGCACAGGGAGAACATACAAACTCCTTACAGACAGTGGCCGGAATTGAACCCAGGTCGCTGGCGCTGTAATAGTGTTATGCTAACCACTACGCTACCATGCCTGCCCTACACTAAAAGAATGCAAAATTAAGATGGACATATCTCCAGAAGGACTCACCATTCCACAGATGTATCTAAAAAATGTACTTGAGGGTAAACGGGACTACAAAGGAAGTACATCTCGTCATTTAGTGTGAATTGTGAATGACTCCTAATGATCATTGATGTTTGCATCTTTGTAGCAATTAGATATATTTTAATTTTGACCCATTTTTATTCTCCCCTCATTCTCATCAGCTCCCCTCCAGAATCCACTATTTACCTAAACACTATAGCCTATTTATAGTAGCCAGTTAACCTACTGGCATGTAGGAGGAAACCAGTAATCTAAGAGGGAATCCATGCTGACACAAGGATAACATGTAAACTCCATGCAGAGCGCATGAGAGGTCTGGATTGAACCTGGATCACAAGAGCTGTGAGGCAGCAGCCCTGTTATCTGCAGCATTGTACCATGCAAATTTCACATTCACTGACAGTTGTTGCATTCCAGTGTTTTGATGAACGACTCATTTTATGTGATGGTTTGCAAACCACATAATACTGAGTTCATGGACCCTTTTGCAGCGATAATTTCAAATAGCTGATGAAGGTCTTCGGCCTGAAACGTTAACTGCTTCTCTTTTCACATATGCTCCCTGACCTACTGGATTTTCCAGTATTTTCTGTCTTTAGACAGCTGTTGTTTTTACTCTTGTTCCTTTTTTAACCTTCTTATCAATTACTTGTTCTTCTTTTGCACTATAGAAAGAGTTCTAAAACTCTTTCAGTCCACAGTCTTATTTCATATTTTGGCTATGTAATAAACCTCTTCTTTTAACAGTTTCTCTTGTAGACATAGTTGAATAATATACGTCTCTTTTTATTTCTTAAGGAAATTTATTGTATTTATGAATTAATTCTTTTACTTCTATTGTTTAACATATTGTTTTTGTTAATCTTCATGTAATTTAACACATTACTTTTTTTCCCACTGTTCCTTTATTATTGATGTTATGTTATCTGTCTTAAGTTCTCTGTCCCTTACTGATGAATGATTTTGCTTATTTTTATCCCAATGTACTAAATTATGAACAACAGATTAAAGAATGGTTGAAAAAATGGACAAGCTAAAACCAGGGGGTAAGGAGTCTGGATAAAACAAACTATAACTTTGTGGCAAGGCTAAGAAGATGCAGGGAAATGATTCAAAATGGATTTACAGGAAATAATGATACTTAAAGCAGTGCCTGAGACAATTAATGGGAAAGAATGTAAAATTAAGGTGGTCATTTCTCCAGAAGGAAGGACTCACCATTCCACAGATGTGTCTAAAAAACGCATTTGAGGGTAAACGTGACTACAAGGGAAACACATCTCATCATTTAGAGTGAATTGTGAATGATTCCTAATGATCATTGATGTTTGCATCTTTGTAGCAATTAGATATGTTTTAATTTTGAATCCACCGGTCAATATTTGTATACAGTGGAGCCTCAAAATTTAAATCACTCAATTGTTGCGTACAGGGAACCTGTTAATAATGGAGACTGAAAAGGTTTGGTTCTTTAGAGGCTTTTGTTGGCCAGAATCATGCTCAAACATTCATTATTTTAATGAAAAAATAAACAATATGGAAATGGCGTAGTGCAGGAATGTGAAACACAAATTCTAGGCGGTACAGCAGTGAACCTTGTTGAAGCAGCAGGAATTTGAAGCACAAGCCGTTGGTGGCCTTGTGTAATTGACAATCACGGTTGGCAAACAAGGTCTGTGTTTCTGAATAGTGCAGGTTAAAGTCTTATTAGATGAGGTTGTTAGGACAAACTTATTCATGGACATAAACTCTGAAATATTTATATAACATGACATGAATAAAACATTTAAATTTAAAATCTAGCCCATGTCACAAGGTTGGAATTAAAAGTAAGAGGTTTGTAATCTCAACCCACCTCTTCTGTGTCACAGCAAATGTTTGCAGTGACTGCTCTTCAAAAAATTGCAGTTGTCTTGTTCTGACACAACATTGACACTGGTTATAGGTGTAGACTATTGAAAAAAACATCTATTTGCAACAAATTATTGCAAAGACTTTTTTATTTATAATTTTTTAAGGACAAAGTCTGCTTAATATTTCTATCAGGACCTAATACTAATTAGAAACATCACATTTCTTCAAAATTTAAACTTGCCACAGATGTAGGTCTTCAGTAAGGGTTAGTTTATGTTGTTAATAATAATAATAATAGTTGTTGAAATTTCGCAGTATTAGAATGAACATTGTGTATTAAACAAATGGAAGAAAATACATTTTTTAAATAATTGATTTGTTTTTGAAACATTACTTTCTCCAATTATGGCAGAATGCTAATTAGGGACTTTAAGCTCTGAATATTTTATATGTGATTAAGCTCCTTCCTAATGTCAATCTAGAAAAATTGAAAAAGGGATTTGGTGGATAACTATGCAATTGTCTATGTGCTCATTTGAAACATGGGTAGAATAGATGATACTACATTTTCCTTTGGTATCGTAGGGATCTGGGTTTCACTACAGACTGATGAAATATAAGATTCCATCTGAATATTTTTAATTCCCTGCTTGAAGTATGTTTGGGCAAATCCAATCCATTTTCCCACTAAGTACAGATCCACATATAAACTTGACCACAGTTTGGGCAGAAAGGTCGTGGTGGTTTTATTGAGTTCCATTCAACTGAGTTCCAATTGCAAGCTACATTGAGTGTGGAAATGTTGAGTGAATGCTGCGCAAATCTATCATGAAAAAAGGAAAAAATGAGACCCACTCCTGGATGATTTCTACAGCCTCATGGCATTATCCTCGGAGAAGTCTGTAAACTTATTCTCTTACTTGCAGGCATCAAACCAACCTATCTGAAAATGACTTTGGTGGGCTCAGTCTGTCCCAAAGCCAATAAGGTACTCTAGTAATGTCATCAGCATTTCACTGGTAACTACTGATTCCAAGCATGCTTGCTAATTTGCCAGTTTACACAACAAAATGAGATATTGACCAGATAATCAAGTTTGGTCATGTTCATTGGGAGTTAATATTGACCAGAGAATATGGGGAACTCTCCTGCTCATCAAAGTAACATAATGAGATGTTTTATTATTAAGCTGATTTAATGTCACTTCTGAAAGAGACCATCATCCTATAACAATAAGCCCACTAAATTGTCAGTTATTTGTAACACACTAAAGATGTGAAATTATGCTAATTGGTCATAATCTTAATTTCTTGTAATAAAATACAAAGCAAGGTTTGTGCTTTCTTTGACTTCCTTGCTATTGGGAAGAATTACATTTCAGAGACTGGCCATTCAACTTTGGAACTTAATCCATGCATAACCAAGATGACAAAAACTGTCCATTGTGGAAATTTTCCCTGCTGGAACTAATGAGCATAAAGATCCATTTCTTAGGATGGGTTCATCAAGCTATTCAGCAAACTATGTGCAACCCACAGTAAGATATTAAAAGGATGAAAAATAATCTTGTAAACCAAGAGATTACTGGTAGTGATATTAGCTAATAAACATTTCACATGTTTGTGTGACATTCTGCCATCCATTATTTTAATGCAGCAATGAACTCCATTAATTTTTTTTATATGGTACATTATTGCTAAACTAGCAGGCAAATGAATGTCACATGAATATGTTAAGCCTTTGGCCGCTAATGTTACTAAAAATAATTTCTAAGCCATAGACTTCAAAGTCTGAAGAGATCTGACCCTTTCTAAATGGGTCAGTGACTTGTGCTGAAAACCAAAGTGACGGTTCATCCATTTCAAAAGACAATGCAGATGGTAGAATTTGTAACAATGCTGCTTGTGATTTGTTACGCATGATGGACAAAGGAACCTAAAGCTGCCTGCTAAGTACTAGTGCTTATAGAATGACAAGTAGACCAACAGTGCACAGGTACCATAACCAAATCCAGACAACTCTACCCCTACATTACTCAGATTCCAGACTTCTTATTATTTCCACAGCATAATTTATAGTCTCAAGTAAAAATTACAGCCCCATTACCTACTTTTCATTTCATTTCACTTTTATATGGTCTTGTAGAACTTATGTTTCCTTCATTACTGAGCAAAAATAATATAAAATGAAAGAATATGAATGAAAGAAATGTCAGTCATATGTCTGTTTTCTCAATGTTGAGTTCTAACAACTTAGTATCATTGCTGAGATGAGTTTTGAATTATTGGTCTCTCCCAATATAGGTCTCGGTTTGGAAGGTTTAGCAAGGATTAGCTGGGTCTTGGGAATTTCATCATTATAGATAGAATATCATCTTTAGTTGGTGATATGAGACGTCAGCCAGAAGTACTTCAGAATGATTTTATAATAAATTTAGAGCTACTTAGAGCACAGAAGGTTAAGGAGAAGATTAATAGTTGCTCAAAATCAAGAAGATATTTGATACAGTAAATAAGGAAAAGCTTTTTACTGGTGGAAGAATGACCAGTAATCAAAGAGCACAGATTTAAGGCAATTGGGAAAAGGAATCAAGGTGACATTTGTTTAACATAGCAAATTATTATAAACTAGGATGCTTGAAAATGTGATGGAATCAAATTAAAAGGTAACATTAGTATTCAAAAGGAATGTGAATAGTACTTGAAGAGGACATTTTTCTTGAGCTATGGGGAGAGGAGAAAGTAGAAAGATCAAATGGACTCCTTGATCAAAGAGCTAACACAGACAAGTGGGGTTGAATAACATTCTTCCATGCTGCGTCATGCTGTTACCTGATGATTTTCTGATAAGAGGGGCAATTTTCTGTAAAGGGTCACCAAAGAAATTGGAAAACATGAACAAATTATGAAAGAAATTTATACATTTTAACTGGGAGACAGAGGAACAATAGTATTGGCTACATTGCATAATTTTAAAAGAGTTAGGAATAAAGGAATGAGGGTGCATTTGTGCATAAATATTTGAATGTGACAAGGTAAGTTGAGAATAGCTAATGGAACCATTATGGCTTCATAAACAGAGGCAGAGTGTACAAAAGAAGATGATGCTGAACTTCCATAAAACACTAGAATAATGTGCACCACTATGGTCATATCACCTTGGCTCTCCAACATGAGGCATTTACCATAATGGTTCCAGGGATGAGATTTCAGTTACCAGGACAGACTGGAGAACCTATATCCCTTCTGTCTGCAGTGGAGAAGACTGAGGGGAGATTTAGTAGAGTGGTCTAAGATTATGATACCACACGGTAGTGTAGTGGTTAGTGTAATGCCAGGTTCAATTCTAGATGCTGTCTGTAAGGAGTTTGTATGTTCTCCCTGTGTCTACGTGGGTTTCCTCCCACATTCCAAAGATGTACAGGTTAGGAGCTGTGGGCATGCTATGTTGGCGCCGGAAGCGTGGCGACACTTATCGGCTGCCCCCAGAACACTCTGCACAAAGATCCATTTCACTGTGTGTTTTGATGTACATGTGACTAATAAAGATATCTTATCTTTAGATAGCATAAATAGAGAGAAACCTTTCCCATTGGTGGAGGGGTCAAGGACCAGAGGACATGGATCATTGGCAAGAGGTTAGGAGTTAATGAAGAATGTGTGATGGATTCAGATTTAAGTGTGAATTTCAAAAAGGAATCAAATAAATATTTAAAGAGATAATATTCTATGGGGAAAGATGGAGTAAAGGAGCTAAGTGAAATGCTCTACAATGAGAATCCATGGGTTGAATGGCTTCCTTCAGCACTGTAACAATCGATTATTCTGTAATCCTATATACAGAATTCTACTTTTAATTTGTCTTTAAATGAGTTAATAAGTTAATTGAAAGATTTCTGTTTTTTTTCCAAACACTTTAAAATAGCGAGAAATGAAATTGTGTGTATATTTCTTCACTGAATTTTAATTAGATCAGTTGAGAGTTCTGGAAGTTCACCAAGGTAGAAGTCTTTCTTTTAGATAACAATCAGATTGTATGTGAGCGAGGCATTAGATAGGGATATGAGACTTGGGTAAGAGGAAAGCTGGTGATTTGCAGTTTCTCTCAGCACTTCACTTTTAATTATGGCTGGTTAAATAACATGACCTTCCCCGTCTTTAGATCTGACAAGTGTCCTGAACGTGGTAAGTGAACTTTATGTCATCCAAGTACAACTTCACATGGGAAGGTTTATGAAGCACTATAATGTGCAAATGTAACATCACACATCAATCAGCTGAGAAATAAATTCTATAAAATAAACTTTTAAGTGCTTGTCTGGTTCTGTTTTTATTTTTTTATCTACTCACTCAGGTTGCTATGATTTACCACTTTAGTATACCATTCAGTGCAAGTGGATCTGGTTATTGGTTTAAAATTCTCTGCAATGTCTGACAATGTTGTCTTCCATGTCTTTTGGAAATGTCGGCATCCTTCTTGATTTCCATTAGCCAATCCACAAATGGGGGATGTTTTTTAATTCTATTTATAGGGGTACAAGTATCCATAAAGGGAGAATTTTGGTTTGCTTATGAAGATAACCTTTTTTTTGTATGAACCCAAGACAAAAATGCAGGAAAAGGATCGTATAAGAGTGGGTTCTTAAATCTGCATTTGTAACTGCAATTATTCAATTGTGAGCTTTGCTTTTTACCATAAGGAGTGATCATGTTATATAGCAATACTTGCATTTCTGAAGGTCTGTCACCTCTCAGCTTCTTAATAACAAAGTTAGGATTCTCCTTATCATGATCTTGGTTTCATAGCATGCAGGGATTTAGACTTCATCGACCTGAAACAAGTGTAGTATTTTGGTATTTAATGACTGGAAGTAGTGAACATGCAATTCATTCAAATGAAATGTGATTTTGATGAACCCTTTGGTCACAAATTTTCAGGTGCAAAAGTGTGGGTAAGATTTTTAAAATCAGTTCTGCACTTAAGAACTACTAGGAATGGTTGTCTCTTAGGTTCCTAAATTCATTTCTCTTCTCTGTAAACTGTGGTGTTTCATCACTACTTCCAATGTAAACTGACTTCACAGAATTATGAAGTTTCTGCCCCAATACAACATAAGCAAAATATGACAACTATTCTATATACTGTTCATAAAACTTGACACACTATGCACAAAACTGAGCCAATACATGATTTAGTAGGGCATTGAATTAATCATATTTTGTGTTATTGAGATAATCCTGTTAAACTTTTGCAGGCTGCAAAAAGAAAATTCATTGAAATGCCACCTTTAAACAATAGGAAGTATTGGATGCATTTTTCCATGGGCTGGCTGCCCGCAGAAATTGTGGTGGGGTTGGATGACAAGGGAATCAGAGCCAGGCACATGAAAGGATCAAAAGGGAGAACTGTTTGGCCCAGCAAAGAGCTTCGAGTTTTACACAATTCACCAAGTTAGGAGTGGAGAGGGTGGATTGGTCACTTAGAGGTTTTGGAAGAATAAAATTATTAACGGTAGCATTTTCCTCCTTTGAATTTTGATGTCGCCTGTTTTGGGCGTCATTAAACAATAATCTCTGTTATCCGGGTGTCACTCAGAGAAAAATACCCATTTCCAGTTAGTCGGAACAGAGCCTTCTCGGAGTTGAGGGCTCATATTTGCATTTTGCATGCAAGAAGTATAGATATATAGATGCAAAATCATCAACGACAAAAAATCAAATCAATGAGGGAACTCTTTGTCGTTAATGGCAGTAAGCCTCTAACATGCGAATAATTTGAAATTGCCAAAACGATTAAATAAGACTGATCTGTGTTTAAACCACCGATAACATTCTTCTACAGGCACAGGACCCAGGATTTACAGTTGGAACATTTAGAACGATTCGTCACGAGCCACAAATTGAAGAATCTAGGCACTGGTCTAGAACAGGCAATCACATTTCCGTGACCATCTGACACCTTCGATTTAGAAAAATAATACTTTGCCTGCAGCATACGTTTCGTGCTAAACCCAGAAGGTAAAAGTGTGCCTGGGAGATTTCTGGTCTACAACCATTGATACCCAGCCCCAACCCCAAGTAACTGTGCCGTTGCACGTTTCTGATGGTCGTTTAGAAAAATCGAGATGTAACGACACTGCACACATATCGACATATAATCACCTCTGGATAAAATGTTGTTGAATTACTAATTCGGTTGAGTTTTCATGTCTTTTTAATATTGGCATGGTTCCCCAGATCATTTTATTGGATTTCTATCGGCTTGAGGTGGTGTTAACAGATATCTTTGGTTGGGTTTAACACGCCTGTAGACCTCCTGCAGGAGTCAGAACCTCGGGAAGCCATTAATCCAATAAACCAGAAACGGGTGTATTTTATGGCTTCAGACGTTTACTGGACAAAATAGGGACTGCTTTTAGTTAGGGACGCTGGATCAATAAAAATCAACCGCGTTCACAATTTATCCAGCATTTTATGCAACGCATCATAATATTTATCTGTGTGTAATGAAAAACAGAATTGTGCATGTTTTGGACACAAAATAATGCAGCTGGTGTCTATCATTTTCAAACAAAAATGAAGTTGATCTATGCAGATGAGTTGCATCTTATTGGAATTCCAGGTTTCAATTTTCCAACCAATTCACGTTGGAACTGTTGTGGATTTTTTTAAAGTTTCTCTTTTGTGTCCTTAAGAACTCAGCGTTAGGCATATGCTAAATACTTCATCAATGCCAATACACCAAAACTAAGTGAATTTGGTCGAACACATTGAAAGGAATGGTAATTGCACATCCTAAAACTGATTTCTTTATTCTGGGGATGTAAACATTACAATTGGTGCCTTTAAAGCGGTGGACCATTAATACATGTGTGCTGTATTAATGTCCCATGCATTTTGTTGTATTCAATTCAGCAACGAGGAGACACGCTCTTTGTGTATTTTTTTCCTGTACTTGGATACATTATAAAGGCAATCTGCTTTATATTAAATGAATATGATAGGAGTGGGATAATAACTTCTATGTTTTTATGCCGCAATGGTGTTAGTGTAATATAAGCTAGACTAATTCATTATAGCAGTGTTGGTCTGACAATGTATGTCATCTGATGCAATTGAAAGAGAAAGTCTTAATAACAAAATGTCAGTGTTACCAAGACATTAACAAGACAATCTGATAATTTCCAACGATCGTAATATCAAGTGGATAATCATTTCTTTGTTTCAATGCATCAACAGTATTAATGGGATAGAATCCGTGCAATTCATTATTGCAGACAGTACTGTACTGGTTTGTCATCTTATGCAACTGCACAGGCAATAAAATGGTAAGAAAGTTTGTGCCATCATCTGAAGATTGCATTGTTCATCCACCTTCATAAATCCATGCATGTGAAAGATGAGGAGAAAAATATTTTGTGGGACAGAGTCTTTTTTTTCCTGTGAGATATTCATTCACCCAGAGAGAGAAGCGTGGTCACAGAATTAGCAGTTTCAGCTCAGCTGAAGTCGCTAGGCTGTGAAGGAAAGAGAAATTGACTAATTAGCAATGCGCACTAAAACTTGACGGTTCTTTATAAAGGGGACTGCTTTTCTAAGATGTTTGACTGCGCAGTCATTTACGCACGACAATTTTACAATAGCCTTGAGCCATAATTTTAAAACTCTCTCCAGCATCCAGCCCCTCCATGGTCACTCTTCACTGGCGATGCACGACCGTTTCTCTCCCCAACCGTGGATTTCCTATTACTCTTGTTACGACTCACTGAATCCCAGGCCCAAGGATAATGATGTGTTGTTTCTTGGTAGCATAATTTGTCACACGTACATTTTTTTGCGAAAGCTGCTCTCAGACTTCTTGCTGTTGCTAATTCTGGAGACAGTATATCAAATGATGAACGACAAAAAAACCTCGCAAGCGTAACTGCTGAAGTTGCAACGCGTGGAGCTTGATCGGATACGGATTTTACTGGGGGATCGAAGCAAAGAAAAAAGGAGAAAAAATAACATAAAAGTGAGGATCTGATCGAAGTGGACGCTAGTTTGCAGCCTAGTGTATACAGGTAAGTTTGTGGCCTCTGCGTTGGTGACGAGTGGGAAACACTGGGGAGATGAGGCTGTGACAGGTGCCTTGGTGAAAAAAGCAGGAATGTGAGGATCCATGGACAGGAGGTTGCTCAGACAAGGGGCCACTGCTAAATTTAAAGAGGAGATCCGTGCATGCAATATGCACCATGGAAGCTCGGCGGCTTTACTTAGTAAGGCGCTGCTTCCGATTTTTGAAGTTTATTTCTGTTAAGAATCTGACCCCTGACGTCTGTTATTACACCCACTTATAGCAAACAACTATACGGGTCTTTATGTATTAACCGGCCGTTTTTGTTTTTAAACATCATTAGGTGACATGCAACTTTAACTATTTCATTTGCGGTCTGCGTTAGAAAAGAGAAAAAAAACAAACCTTGAACGCAAAAGGCCCCGCGATTTGTACCTGATGTGTTTCTTTAATGTTTATGAGGGCAAACATGCAGGGGTGACTTCCATTCGCATAGTGTGCGGCTTAAAACCGAGGAAATGAAAAGGCAACGTTAGTGCAAGGGCTTAAATCCAGAGAGATTTCGCATACAACACGCGCCTTTTGTAACAATAATAAAACATTTTCTTTTCCCTTTAATGAAGCGTTGGTCCGAGAAACCTCGTTTTACTTACATCGAAATGTTTGTCACGGGGAATAAAAAGAATGCCTATGAATTGACTGTGTGAAATGTGTGCCCTTTTTTAGGAGGTGTCCAAAGTTAGATACCATGTCAAGATCTGGTGACAGAACGTCCACCTTCGACCCTTCTCACAGTGATAACCTCCTTCACGGCCTCAACCTACTGTGGAGGAAGCAGCTTTTCTGTGATGTGACTCTGACAGCACAGAGCCAGCAGTTCCATTGCCACAAAGCAGTGCTGGCTTCCTGTTCCCAGTATTTCCGATCGCTTTTCTCCAATAGCCAGTGCAAAGAGAGCACGAACGAATCGGGGAGC
>JARFYF010000119.1:28052784-28066681 GCA_030265395.1 Rhina ancylostomus | reverse complement strand
TGCTCCCCTACTTTTGATGCATGCAATTAAATATTTTAATCTACATGGCATAACTGACCTGAAGAAATCAGATGCACTTATGCTGCGATTCTTTACTGGGAAAGCACAGAAACCTGTTTCTTGGCTTCCAGTTAGTAACTTTGTAGTTATTTGTTTTTGTCTGCCAAACAATTGATCAAGATAGTACTTATATTTGGAATTATTAAAACTTTGCATTTGGACACACCCAAGGTTATTTACATAATTTGCTAGTTTTAACTTGTAAAATATCTTGGGCTAATGCTAGCTAATCCAGTCATGCTCGCATGCTAGAACTTGCTGTTGAGAGGATCCTTAAATTTCCAGAGGTTATTACCATAATATTATCCCTGTGACTTTTTGTGGAAGGTTTAATGTTGAGATTAAAAGGGAAATTTTGTGCTTGAGCATGAGCTGATGTTTTGGCATAAACTGAAACATTACTTATTTTGAATATGATTGAATTATTTTGAATGGAATTAAGTTTGTTATATGGTGTGTTTTGTTACTTTGGGAAAACTTATTTTTTGTTAAAGGAATTGCTTAAAGAAGAATTATTAAAAAGATGGCTTAAAAATAGTTAATGATCACAGACTGAACTGAATTAAACCTGTTTGGCCAGCGTCACAGTATAAGACTTAGATTGTAGTGCTGTGTTATGCAGCAGAACTTGTCTTCGATAGTATCAGTGTAGTTTCAAAATACAGGTTCATTTATAACTACCTTTTCAGATCCTCACCATATCCTAAATATTTTATAGTCAAAATATTACTTGAATAGGCAATGTTATAATGAATTAAGCCTGTTAACTTTTTTTCTTTATGAAGATATGGATCTTTAATTTTAATATAGACCATTTGTAATGTGAGCTTGTGATTATCTTGTAACATTGTGCTCATTCTCACATTTCAAATGGTGGAGAATTCAATAGTCCTCCATAAGCCTGAATTTTTATACATTTTTTAACAGTGGAAATAATTAGCTTTATGAAGTAGCCACTCCTTAATTTACATAAGTGATGCATTCCTGAAAAGCACTTCTGTAAATCGAAATAGCTGGGTGAAATGCCTATGGACACTGCATACTTCATACTTAAATAAGAATATCAATCAAAGACATTTCCCTAAAGAGTCAATTGCATTACAGCAGAAATCTATATAAATGTAAACTGATATTGTAAATGGAGTACAAGGAATAGGAGTAAACCATTAAGCTAGTTGAGCATTTAATTATATGGCTAATGTGTATTTCAGCTTCTTTTACTACCTTTTATTTATATCCCTGGAATCCCATGCCAAATAAACACAAAGATCCATAAATCATGGAATTAGAAATCTCAATTGAGCCTGTATTCACAACCATTTGAAGATGGGTTCCAGATTTCTTTCACACTTTTGGTGAGCAACTGCTTCCCAACTTCACTACTGAATGATCTAGCTCCAGCTGCATTTGAGGAAACATTTTCAATCTGTCTGTTAATTCCCTCTCATAATTGGATCCCCCCTCAAATTTCGGAACTCAAGGAAAGGCAGTAGCAGTTGTGCACAGTGCAGGATAGTATGTTCAGAAATTTGTTATTGTATCCTTTAAATACATATTTATACGTACTGAAACTGGTAGATTTTCAGATGGTTGTTCCTGAATCCTACCTTTGCACAGAATGGAAATTCCAGCTCCAGAGTTTATAAACTGTCGAATCTAGGGATTATTAAGGTTTTTGTATAACTGAGGAGCTAAAGTAACTGGTTAAAAAAATGGACTCTTAATTCAAAGAGAAACAATTCAAAAAGTCTGGAGTTTTTAAGTTCCTATCAATATACAATTCTGAATAAAGAGGCTTCTCTTAAGAGTGTTAAGGATCTGTAACTAATTACCATGTGAGTTATTTGGAGGAATAGGAGAAATGTATTTGTAGAGGAGCTTGTTAAGCAGAACTTGGAGAAAGGAATAGAATGATGTAATGAGAAAGCGTGAGGATGACTGAGAGGAGGCTTTAGTAGAGTATAAACTCAGTCATGCACTAGTTTGACTGAATAACCAATTCTGTCCTATATTTTCAGTTTTATTTAGTTCAAATTACCGAATTGTTCATTTTATTTAAACATGAGGTGAGTACACGTGCATGGATATCTTTTAAACTGGAGCAACAAACAATCTGCTGGAGGAACCCAGTCCTGTCTTGATGCAGGGTTTTGACCCAAAACATCAACAATGCCTTTCCGGCCCCACAGATGCTGTTTGACCCACTGAGTTCCTCCAGCAGATTTTGTTACTCCAGTTTCCAGCATCTGCAGTCTATAATTTAAATTGGCTTGCCTAAATTTAGCAAGACAATGACTCTATCTGATGCCTTTGCCAATCAAAAGTCAATTTTTTTTTCAGGGGAAACGGTGGAAGGGATTCGTGAAAATGATTTGGTTTTGCTTCATTCCTGTCGACAATGGACTACAATTACTGCCCATAGCTTGGAGGAGGGTCATTATGTAATTGGGCCAAAAATAGAGATTCCTGTTCATTATGGAGGTAAGACTTGAATAACCAGACTTCTTCCCCTAAAGCAGCTAATCAGGTTAGTGGCAGTTGTAAATTGTTGTTTTTCCCGTGAATACATTGGGAATATTTCTTTTATGAAGACATCCGAGATCTATGATAGAGATTGTAACACTAATGTGTGGGCTGTCAGGGCATAGCTCAGATAGGTTACAACCTAGTTCCATAGGCACAATGGTTTTTAAAGGAATAGAATTAGGATTGGATTTAAGGTGATTTTCATTTGCATTCCATTCTGAAATGCACACTCTTGAGGTTTGTCACAGGAGGAGATTGCCAGGCAATCAGGTAAAGATTAGAGAATTACTCAAAGCTGCTTTTAAAAATTGCAATATTCCTGTTGACTCTTGTGAATCTCTTGCCGTTGACACTTCAAAATGGAGAAAAACCTGGAGGCCATGCATCAAAAGCGTACAGAAGCCCTGGAAAAATAGCAATCTGCCTGCCAAGGCAGGCACCTCCTGCCCGATTTGAGAGAGTCAGAGCCATACAACATGTAATCAGGCTCCTTAGCCAAGCCTGTTCAAGCAGGCCATCGAGTACCTATTTACACAACACCATTTTCCCAGCACTTGGTCCATAGCCCTCTATTCCATGGTATTTAAGGTGCTCATCTAAATATTTAAATATTGTGAGAGTAGATTCTTACAGTAATATAGCAGTGAAACAGGCCCAACTAGTCCATGTTGACCAGGATGCCTATTCACTGGATGAAAAAAATTCTTCCTCAAATTCCCTCTGTGTCCTACCCCATACAAACCTATGCCCTCTGGTTGTAGACACCCCTGTTCTTTCATTATCTTGCTTATGTGTGCTCCTTGTAATTTTATATACCTCACTCGGGTCACTTCTGTCTTTTCTGCTTCAATGTAAAGAAACCCAGCCTATTCAGTCTCTCCTCATAGCTGAAATGCTCCATCCCAGGCAATGGCAGGCCTCCTCTGCACTGTCATTTCTTTGCCTGTCTTTCCAACTGATCAATATTCTTATGTAGCCAAAGAGTATACTCCTCTTTATCCACAACATCATCATTCTTTGTGCCATCTGCAAACTCACTAATCATCCCTGTGATATTCATAACCGATCGTTAATGTTTGTAACAAAAAGGGGTTCCAGCACTGATCCCTGCCTTACACCATTGGTTACAGGCTTCTAATTGCAAAAACAATCATTTACCATCCCCCTCCCACAAATGACTGAATTTTGGATCCGGTTTGCCAACTTGCCCTGGATTTCATGAACAATTAAATTCCATCTGCCATTGGTCATTTTGAACCAGTCTCCATGTGGGATCTTTCGAAAAGCCTGTCAGAATTCTGCATAGGCTACATCAATCTCGACACATTTAGTCACTACCTTGAAAGATGCAATCAAGTTATTCAGATGGGTGCAAATATTTGCATGTACCTTCTCCAACTTGTCTACTTCATTTGGTGCTTTCAATGTAGCCTCAACTACATCGGCGAGTTCAAGCATAGACTAGGCAACCATTTTGTGGGACATTTGCGCTGTGACCACCTTGTTTCTGTGGCATCTGTGCAGCACGTGGAGAATCCTGTGTGTGATAGGTGTAATTCCTTTCGATTTACAGAAACGTACCATTTCAATTCCCCTTCCCATTCCCACACCGACCTATCTGTGCTCTGCCTTCTCCACTACCAGGTGAGGCCAATGCAAACTAGAAGAACCACACCTCATATTCTGCCTGGTAGTTTACTTCCCAATGATATGACCATTGAATTTTCCAATTTCAGGGATCCTGTATCCCCTGCATTCCTAATCCACCCAGGTTCTCTCCCACCTTTTTGAAATTCCCCACCCCCACCTGGTTCTATTTGCTTATCACCCACACAGTTAACTTACTGGACGTCCTTACTCCCGATCCACCTTGTACCATCTGCCTCCTCACTTGGTTCCACCTGCCTGCCAGCCCCTACCTCATCTGTTTATATCGGCTCTCTCCCCTCTAGACTCTCAGTCCTGATGCAGGGTCTCAACCATCCCTTTGCCTCCACAGATGCTGCCTGACCCACTGAGTTCCTGCCACTGCTTTCCCCTATTCAGATAGGATTTGCCCCTTAAAACAATGTGTACCTTCCCTGATGAATCCTTTGTCCTCCAATCATCCTACAACTCTTCTGTACCCAGAGGAAATTTGAAAATTTCAGTCAGAGCTCCAGCAATCTCCTCCTCCCTTGCCTCACAGAGCATCTGCCACTCCTGCAGTGGCTTCATCAATCACCTCAAATCCCACAGTGGAAAGGGAGTAAATTATCCTTGTTCCTAGAGGATGGCCTAAGAAAAAATAATGCAATTCTATTCCAATTTAGAGAAAAAATAATCCTGATAATGTTCCAATTTTATATAGAGGCAGGTCAAGTAGACTGGGGGTTGGCTATATTTAACCACAAATTCTTAAACTGATTGGATTTTCTAAGCAAAAGTGATGGTCCTGATGGATGTTTGCTATCACCCTAGCCTGGCTATATTGTGAAGCAGTCTCCAAAGAGCCACATTTAACAATTTGCCAATTCTGATTTTAGTGCCAGAATTGCAGTTGCTTCAAATATGTTTGCAACCATTTTCTTTTGAAGATTATTTGTTGTTATTCAGAATGAGAAATGTTACTGCTGAGCAATAAAACATTCCATTTCAGTCAAACTTTTTTGGCATCCAGCATTTCACAATGCTGCTATTTGTAGTGCTGCAGAATACATCTTGTATCATCTTAAACTGTGCATGAAGCCAAACTCAAAACAAGTAATTCCTACTGCAGGAATCTGCTATTCCACATTTACCATAATAGTCTTTAAATTAGAGTTGTTTTATACTGGTGCAGCAATTCATTTCACAGAAAATGCCTGTAGTGGAAAAAATCTTGTATTGTTTTGACTCATATTTGTTGAATCCTCACTATGGAAAAGGATGTTGATTTATAGCTTTGCTTGATTTTCGAAGTTCTGAGGCTTCAACGTAATTTGAAAATTAAGGGAGCTGATCAGCCAACTCTCTATTTGTAAAACATCAATAAGTATGTGTGAATTGGTGCTTTTGGTCATTTCTCGAGTGCTAGAATATGAGTGGCTTAGCTTCCTACAATTTAATTGAAAACGTATGCATTGAGAAGTCTTCCTCACTGTTAGGCAGTGACTTTCCTTTTGTTTAACATTTGCAAGTGCTATTAGATTGCAAATATATAATTAGATTGGAAGCAATATATAATTTTTATATTATATCATTTGTAAGACATTATATTTGATTACAAGTTCAGTCTTGCGTAACGCTCTCACATTTGTCATCTTGTTCTCATATTGTTAATAACGGTCATATTGTAAGAATTTCATCTGATTCTCTATGTTAAGCTAAGTCCGAAGTTATCTCTTGGGCATGCCTCTCTAATGGTGGGATTATGTTTATTAAAATTAGAGGTTTATGTGTTAAAGAGCAATACGATATCTCAAAATTGCTTTTGTGGCACCATGCAGAGTTGATTTTGCAAAAACTAAAGTTTGCTAAGACTCTTTTTTTTGCTTGGTGTTTTTTGATTCTGTGTCATTTTAATTTTCCAGAATTTTTTTTACAGGTAATAGTGGTTTTAGTTTTCCCGATTAAATTGTTATTGTCATGAATGTAATTTTTAGTTCAGTGGAATGCAAATACCATAACCCTTTGCAGCTCCTGTTAGTTGGAATTGTTAGGTTGTCTGTGAGCATCTATCTGAGGAGAGGCATCTTTGTGGGGTTACTCAACATGTATTTTCTTGAAGTAATATTTCTACTGAAGCTGTTGTTTTCAGGATAGGCTGATGGAGATAACAACAGATTTTGATGGTCAGTCCATTTCCACTGAATCACTGCCACATGACCACTCAAATTGGAGAAGTATTTTTGATGGCAGTGAGAATCTTGAGTCTATTCTTCAGCAGCACACAGAAGCATAATGTAAATGGTTAAAGGAGCACACTACCTACTGAACTATCCACCCACCTGCCCCATCAAACACCACCCCTGCCTTGTGCATGGCAAAGTCTGCCAGCCCCACATTGTCCTCATCAGCCACTTCAGAAATGAAGTAAAAACAAATCATGTTGAGTCTGAGCCCAGCTTTTTTTAAAAAACCATGTTAAATAGGAAAGATTGACAGATACAGGATCATTTTTGTTTTAATCTTTAGCTTTACCTGCTTTCTGAGACAATTTTTGGATTGTTCTCTGAGAAGGAATGTGAGATATTCAGTCTCATTGGAGCAGTCTTGCTGATTGTACGTGGTGCACAGCAGACTTCAAAGTAGCAGTTGCCTAAGGAACAACACTGTTTGGGGGAGAAAGAAATATTTGTCTCCAATTTCAATAAATTATACCAGTTATCCATGAACTAAATTTTTTTGGATATACAGATGCTTCTGGGCCACAAGATTATGAGAATAATTGCTTCCAGGAAAATACTTCTGATAATTTTGGTTCATTAAAGAAATGATGCTTGTCATGGGGCATGAAGTACTTTCCATGTCATGCACCTGGGTTCCTCTTATTGCAGCCAAGTCAAGTATAGTGTATCTAGGTCATTAACCAAACCATTACCCTGGCTAAATGTGTACCAGTTTTAAACTTGTGTGATGCACAGTTAGATAATGATTAAATATCTTGCCTCCTTTGCCATGAGTATCATTTAGGCTCAAACTTGGACAATTCTTCACCAAGGACATTTTTCGACTAAGAGCTATATCAAAATTACTCAAATTACTTGTGCTTCTAATTTTACGATCACTTGTTTAAAAAAAAGCTTGTATTTATAAATTAAAAATGAAAACAATGTCTTGTTAAAGATGACTACAAAACTACAGATTGTTATAAAAATTTATCTAGATCATCAATGTCTTTTAAGGGGAGGGAAGTCTTCCCCAGTGTGCAAGTCAGGACCTGTAATAATATGGTAAACTCTTAGCTGCCCTCTGAAATAGCCAGTGGGCTACTCAGTTGTATTGTAACTGCTGTGTTAAAGTAGAAAATTATTAAAGGTGTACTGAGCACCTGGCATTGACCTAAGCAGTGAATTTGGACATGGTAAACTTTAACTCAGCCCAGTTGACCTTCCAAAGTAAACCTTGCAAACATCTGTGGACTGGTATCTAAACTGGGGGGAGGGAAGCAGGGGGGATTGTCTCAAATGAATTGAGCAATGGCCTGACTTGCAGAATTATATTTTGCAGACTGTGTGCCTGTTGTCTGGGTATATCCTGTTGAACTAACAGGTCACACTGGCAGGGTGGGCAGTATAAAGCCGTAAAAGTAAGAGGGAGGAGCCCTGGAGCCATTAACATTTACTCCATACTCCATGAAGTCTCATAGCACCAGGTGAAAAGTGAACAAGGAAGTCATCTCCTGATTACCACTGACTATCCTCCATCCACTTAGAAATTGATCCTCCATGTTAAAGAGCAATTGGAAGAAGCATTAAAAGTAACAACGGTGCAGAATGCATTCTTGCTACGCCACTTCAATGTCCATTGTGAGTAGTTGCTAGATGGCACCACCTGATCAAGCCAGCCAAGTTTTGACGGATATAGCTACCATGCTGGGTCTTTCAGACTGTTTTTACAGCAGGCTGTGAGCAAACCAGCACGTGGGATAAGCATACTTGACCTTGTACTTGCCAATCTACCTATGGC
The DNA here is from genome assembly GCA_030265395.1 of Rhina ancylostomus. Lineage (NCBI taxonomy): Eukaryota > Metazoa > Chordata > Chondrichthyes > Rhinopristiformes > Rhinidae > Rhina > Rhina ancylostomus. The sequence goes on along the minus strand of JARFYF010000119.1, from coordinate 28,058,446 downwards.
ATATTCATCTGTCCATGATAGCAATGATAGATGGTGCCACAGTACAGTTCTGTCTTTGTACCAAAACAACCTCTATTGTATTATGTGTCACTGCATTCATGCTAAATAGATGGACTCACCAGATCTGGCAGTTCAGCTGGGCATCCATGAAGGTCGGTGGGCCATCAGCAATAGCAAAAAAGGTACTTCATTGCAATATGTAACCTAATAGCCCAACAAATCCCTCGCTGTAGTGTTACAGTTTAGCCAGGGGGTCAAATCTGGTTCAATTAATAGATGAGGGGATGCTCTGAGAGGAGAGCAGAACCAAATATACCTAAAAATGAGGTGCCAACCTCGTGAAGCTGAAACACAAGGTTATGAGTTTGATAAGGTGCAAAGACAAAATGTACCTGTCAACCAAGCAATCCCACAGCCAATAGATCAGATCAAAGTTCTGTGATCCTGCTGCATCTATTCATGAATGGTGGTGGGCAGTAGAACAGACAACAGAAGGAATAGGCTTTATCTCCATCTTCAGTGATGGGGGTTTCCAGCATGCATGCTAAAGGCAAGGCCAAAAGATTTGCAGCCGTGTTCAGCCAGAGATGCTGAGTAGATAATCCATCCCTGCTTCCTCCACTTTCTTGCAAGATCCCCCCCCTGTTGCCCAAACCAGTTTTCAGCTAATTGAATTCATTTGGTATCAGATGATATCAGAATATTTGCCTCTGGTCAAGTTGCTTAGGTTGGGTGCATCAATGGAATCTTTTTGGCAATGTTGAAAGTTGAACATGTCATATTCACCAAAAAAAGGTTTGGGCTGATAAGTGGCAAGAAACATTCATACTTCAAAAGTGCCATGCTATGGCCATTGAGAGAATGTAGCCATTAACTCTTATTGTTCAATGGCATTATTGTTGCCGAGTCATCTCGTGTCAATGTCCTGGCTGGAGAGTGATCCCCATTGATCAAAAGTTCAACTGAAGCAGCTACATAAATACTGTTGCTGGAAGGCTGGTTATCCTACATGCTGCACATGATTTTGCCTACTTGAACTTAATGGAAACAGGACTAGAAGAGCTGTCGTCTGCATCTTGGAGATTTCTTTCAAGGCAGTAAGTAAATCTCAAATAGTGCATCACTTGAGGTCTTGTGTGCATGTCCAAGATGAGCTGAGTGACAAATGGCTGATTGCCAGCAATTCCATAGTAGCTAAGCAACTTGACCTATTAAATTGTCACAATCTGTATGAATTTGCAGCTTAACATTGCTTTATCTTAACTGGGATAACCATTCTTGCCCAAAAAGATTCAATATATTAAACTTTGCAAAGGTTTTTGAGCAAAATTTTATATTTGAATTAAGCAACTTTGAATTAGAGTAGGACAAAATAAAATTCATTTCTCAGTTACTGCATGTCCTAATTAACATTTTTAATATGTTGCAGTAATTGATCTTTTACTGTAAATGAGACTTAATATTTTGTTCTGAGTTCTTTATAGTGCTCTTGACCAAAATGAATAGCTTTTGGAGAATCTTTGTCTTGCGTTTCCTGTAAGCTAGTAGTACTTTATGCGGAAATTGACATACAGGTGGTCAGACACTTGATGGCCACTTGCATGGACTGTTCTATTTTAATCATACATACAGAAATTGAAATGTAAATATCTGATTTTGGTTACTTTTGGTAAATATCTTTTTTGGTTCATGTCTATGAATGCTAAAATGTTGGAGTTTATTAACAGCCTAGTTTCCATTTAGATTTCTACCAAGCAAAAAAAAAGCTAATAATGGTTTCTTTATTTAACTTTTTTAAAAAATTGACTGGTATTGTGCTTTTGACAGCAAATTTTTCTTGAAATCATTTTCAGTCTCTTTTAATTGATTGTAACTTTGTCAGATTTTTACCTAACCAGTCTCTTTTTATTGATTTTTTTTAAAAATTCAGTTTTACAACTTAAAATTTAATAATTAATACAAATTTGACATTATGTGTTGTTCAAAGTATAAATTACAAGATGGTTTAATGGTATTGCTTTTTATATGCTCTCTCTTAGAGCTCTGTAGATGAAAACTTTTGGTTCAAATATGATTTAAGTTGGCATATTAGGTATACACTAGTACCTCACCTAGGAGGAGTACAAACTAAATCATTTGAAAGGTCATTGTGCCATTATACATATGGAGATGCATTTTTGATAGCGTTCATTTTCAATATATGAGGGCTTTGGAGAGAATAAATATATGGTATTATGGTTTTATTTATTAGACTTTTTTTAAAAAAATACAAAGTGAACTGACAAATGAATTTGCAGACACATTGGAGCAGCAGTAGGAGATGAAGTGGAAGAGGCTGCAGCTGAGGGGATGAGATGAGCAGGAGCTCATCCTGCTTGGAAGATGGATTAGATTGTGACTATTTTTCACAGTTCTGGTCAGCTGATTTAATTCTCCCACTTGGTCTTGGTTCAGAGCACCAAAGCCAGGTTCTTTAGCTTTGGATTGCCCTAGCTTGGCAGAGCAAATCTGTGATATTTTTTTTCTGGACCATATCCTGAAAAGTTAACAAAGAACACTAGGCAAGGAATTTGAACAAAGGTCCTTAGTGCATATCATTGGCTCAAGGTCTGTCATGGATCTTTAAGATGAGTTGGTCAAGGGCTCTCTGAACTCTGTCCTAATTTTCAGAGACAGAGAAGATTTTAATTCTTCTACTACATCTTGATGACTTTGATGCCAGCCTTATCCCACCAAAGCACAATTTACCATGATTTCTGGCCTTGTCATTGGCAGCCATTCTCTTGGCTCACACCATCAGAAGGTTTTGCCATTTTTTGATTATGGCTGTTGTCATTTCAGTGTTAACTCATTAATAGAACTCTTGCCTTGGACTGGGAGATTTATAGGCTGCAATCCTAATTCAGTGATAGAGGACATTATCAGATTCACACTTGCTGTGCAGTGTTGGCCAGGTGCTACATTGACAAGAATGTCATTTTTTATCTGAAGTGTTAAACAAGTGCTCTGTCTGCCCATTCAGGCTGCACTTTTTAAATAAGTGAAGATAGTTCTTGCAGTTGGTTGGCCAGTTTTTATCCCTCTACCATTACATTAAAACAGATTGGTTATGGTTCACTTTTCTGCTTGTGGGCCTTGCACTTTTCAAATTGGCATATCTGTTTCCTGCATTGCAACAGTTGACCCAATAATTCCAAAATATTTATAGTTGGTTTGAAATATTTTGAAGCCTTATTGCGAAGATGATTCAACACCCTTTGTCACTACAGAAGTAGTTGGTTGCAACAGTTATAGTTTTGCCTTAATGCCCCCATATTGTAATTTGTATCCAGACCATTCCAGGGAGATGCTGAGTTGAGGCCTTGGTCTAATTGATATCAGTATTTCCAAATCATGAAGAGGAAGCTTGTGAGAAGAACACCCTTTTGTTTAACCTCTTGGCAATGCTTGTGGTCTGTTGAACAAAAGCTGATTTTGTTTTTAAAGAGTTAAGCCCAGATTATGTCTTGAATGTTTAATATGGATTCTTTGGTATTCAGGTTGGTATCACTAAGTATTTGTCTTGGTTCAACAATTTGGAAACGGTTAGTAGACAGAGACAACTTTTTTCCCAGCTTTTAGGTAGCTTAGCCTGCTCAAGATGACTTTGATTTGAGCTTTTTCATGTTCTTATGTAAACTTCTTGATGTTGCTTTTGCAGCAACTTGAGCTGGTAAAATCTCATGAGAATAGTCCTTTTTGAGAAGGATGGTTCTTGAGTTTCAAAGTATTTCAATGTCATGAATGATATTGTTACTAAACATAAGATTAGTTCCTCAAACCCATTCTACACTTGGCAGTCAGATTGTTAAAGCAACTATTACAGAGAAGAAGAATGGACAATCTGTTCAGTTTTAACAAACATCTGGAGGTGACTACACATGGGTAAATTATCTAAGTAAGGGTAACTTGAAGGAGTGAATCTCCAGGATTGATTGATTGATCATAGGATTTTGGATCAAAAAAGGTTTTGAGAACCCACATGTGGCAATTAAGTAAAATCATCAACTGTAGGCTGGCACCAGACTGATCTGGGACAAGAGACAGAATCGCACTGTAAAATCCTCTTGGCTTCACTAAGCAGCAGCCATAAATCTGGAAGTTAGCTCACTAAACTAAGACAGAATGTGTCATTAATTGGAAGTAATGAGCTGGTAGTCGTGTTTTAAGAAATGATGGGTCCATTCTAAGACATCAACAACAACATCTAGCACTTCATTATTGGGTAAAAGAGCTGGTTATTACTATGGTAATAAGAAATAACTAGAGACCCAGTTTAATACATAACCAAGCAATGAAATCATGTTGGGAATGAAGTCTGTGTATGAATTGTCAGGGGCAATCAGTTCCATGCTCCCCTATGCCTGATTGCTCAATGCATATAACATCCCATGTTGAGGAAGTGGTAAATGGAAGGTGATGGTGTGGCAGCCAATAGTCCAGCTGCAATGGGAGAGAAGGCTGAAATGACTGGACTATCAATGAGGTACCATCTTTTTGGAGAAAAGACAAAGGAATGGAAGGGATGTTGGTCTTGGAAATAGGATTTAATTCCTTACTGAATCTTGCATTGGCACAAAAATTTGGGAGCAACATTTGCAAGGAGATTGGAGAACGCTGGGTACACAAGTCTGAGATTAATCTCCTCGTGTCTTGTTGGCTGGAGTACTCTGCAAGTTGTGAGTATTTGTTATTTGTCTTTGCAGTTAGAAGTTTGAATAAAGCTCAGTGTACCTTTAACCATTTGTGAATAGTGTGTTCTTAATACTGGTGCAAATTTGGCACAATGCACTTGTCTGTACCTGTACCTTTTGATTTTTATCAGTATCCATACCTAATATATGTCAGTTGATTTTGGGCTTAATTTTTAATTGACCCACTTTCCAAAGCCCTCTGGTGGGTGAGTTGTTTTTTCCCCTACATAAGGATAGTGGAAAAGATGCTTCTTAATTTCTTATCTATTTGGCCAAACCTTAACCTTAAGATTGAATATCCCTTGCTCTATATTTCCCCATGAGGATATGGGTTGTCTACCCACTCAAACCATTTGATTAAAACATCCTTTAGCTTAGTAATAAAAAAGGAGTCCAAGCCAAGTTTGTGTAATCTGTACTAATGGTTTAATGCTTTTAAACCTCTGGAGAATCTTTGTAGCTTTTCCAAAAGCAACACTCCTTTCCAAACATTTGGTTATCAATACTAAGGGCATAGTTCCACATGTAGGTTCAGCTAAAATTCTGTACAATTGAAGCACCATTTTGGAATTCAAGCCTTCGAAAGGGCAACATTCCACAAGTCTTTGTATCTTTGTCTTAGCTTTTAATGACTTGTGTATATTGATACATCAATCCCTGCTTCTCCATATTTAGTTCTTCAAGGAAATGTTACATTTTGTCATTTGTAATCACCAAGTGAGTAATTTTGTACTTCCCTATCTGGCACTCCATCAGTCATAGCTTTGCCCACCCATTTATTCGGTCTGCACTTTTCTAACATAATATTCCCATCTGTGCAACCTGCCTCCAAATTTTGTGTCATTTACAAATGAGTATGTGCAGCCCTTTTTATCTAAGTTGGTATATGTGGTGGACTGCTGAAACACCATGAAGCTCTGAAAGGAGGC
>JARFYF010000119.1:28009540-28021414 GCA_030265395.1 Rhina ancylostomus | reverse complement strand
AAAGAAGATTTATGAGTATGTTGCCCGGACTCTAGGGCAGGAGTTATTGGCAGGCTAGGACTTTATTCCTCGGAGCATAGGAGACCTTTGAGAGGTGTATAAAATCATGAGAGGCAGAGATAAGTTGAATGCTCAGTCTTTCCCAAGGAAAAGGAATCAAAAACCAGAGGGCATAGGTTTAAAGTGAAAAGGGAGAGATTTAAAAGGAATCTGAGGGCTGCTACATCATGCAGAGGGTGATGCTTGTGTGGAAGGAGCTGCCAGAGGAAGTGATTGAGGCAGATACAATAACAACAATTAAAAGATTGGACAGGTACATAAATGGGAAAGGTTATGGGATATGGGCCAAATGTGGGCAAATGGGACTAGCTGAGATGGGCATATTGGTTGGTATGGGCGAGTTGGGCCAAAGGGCCTATTCCTGTGCTCTGTTGCTCTATGAATTTTTGACTCTGTGTTGTATTCCATAGTGCTTCCATCCTAAGATGCAGTGCCTAGAACTGCTCAGAATGCTTCAGGAGCAACAAACAATCTGCTGGAGGAACTCAGCGGGTTGAGCAGCATCTTTGGGGGGAAAGAAATTGTTCACATTTTGGGTCAAAATCCTCCTGATGCAGTGTTTCAGGTACAGCCTAGCAAGGGCTATAGCATTTCCTCTACCTTGTATTTCTCTAGTAAAAGGCTGTCATATCCTTGATTTCTTTCTGGTACTGGAAAAAACATAATGATGAATGTGCATGATCTTTGGATCTTGATTTTTGCCACTTTGAAAGTAGCTTGTTCTTTGCCTGTGCCCGTTTTTGCTTTTGTTTTTGTATGCATTGTTCAATTTTGTTATCCTTTATCTTTTCCGTTGTTGATGAATAGAGCCCTTTCCCTCTTTACTCCCAGAATCTGAGGGATGTGAACTGGCCATCATCTGAACACCTCCAAATAATTGTCATTCTACCCATTAATAAGTTTGTCCAGATTACCATAGATCAGAGTACACAATTTTGTAAGGAGGGCCTGATTACTAAACCAAGTCACTTCTGAAGGCAATTTGCATACTAAAGGTGTTTCAGGATTCCAGAGAGGTGATCTCTATTTTCATCCTGATGTTGCATTTGCAGAGTACCTAATTCCCAAAGTTTCTCAACAGTACACTGGAAAATCCTGGGTGCTGAACTAGGTACAGGTTCAGTGACTCCATTCATTTCATCCTAGACAATTGTTTTTGAGAGAGAGAGGTATGGAGAGAATGACGTATTTAGTAGTGGGCAAAAATGGCTGTGGATGGTTGGTTGAATGTACAGGTTGGTGATGCTGCAATTCACTGCACAGATAATTTTATCTGATTTTTGGGAGGAGGGGAGGGGCAAATGATAGGAGAGAAACTGTGGGAAATGGAACTGATGCTTTTGAGATCCCTGTCAGCTATGTTAGAGGGAAATACTGCAGGTATGTCTGAAATATGCATTGAGAATGTGGCATGGTCAAAACAGATGTTGCAAACTGGGGCAAAATTGGTAGCTGGTAGGGGAAAAATGGCAGATGGGGAGTCACTGGGCTTGCTTCTGCCTTTCACATAACCTCTCCTGTTTTTCCTTACTTTACTATCTCCGTGTCTGGGAATAGCCACATGAGCACTTTCTCTTTTAAGCCACCAACTCCCACCACTAATTTGGCTGCCTTGGTTCACTCTACTATAAGTGCTAATAGTCCTTCTGCTTCCCTTGGCACCTCCTTTACTTGGGATGTAACATCATCCAGATCATGTGACTTTTCTAGCTCTCCAAGTTTTTAATTGCTTTTATTCTAATCTAACTTTATTACTTTCTCTTTTACTGGGACATTGACAGGATTATCTTCAGAGAATACTAATGGAAAGTACTTGTGCTTGATGCCAATATATCATCATTTTAGCCCCGAGTTGGCCCATTTTTTATCATTTTACAATTATTTAAAAGGTTTTTGGGTTCTATATAATTAATGCTAACCTGTTGGCACTTCTGTTTCCTTTCTCATTTCTATTTTACTTCATATTATTTTTTGTCATCCAGGGAGTTCTAGCTTTGTTATTTTTTTTCCATTTGGACAGATACTCATTCTGCTGCTTATACAAAATTAATATTCTAAAGTTCTCAATCTTTGCTTTTTATTGACAAAGCCAGATTCATCCACCTCTTACCTTGCCCAGCTCTGCTTCTTCAATGATATTCTAGTGCAGAATATTGTGCAGAAACTTATCGTGGCTTCAGAAATGTATGGTGAAAGTAGATATCAGTTATGGAATTTCAAACTGAATGAAAATAAGACCCAGTCAAGTTATATGAAATGGGGTGTTAATTTTGTTCTTGTTCAGTGTATCAAAAATGGTAAGTATAGTCTGGAATCATTAAAAGTGAACGTTTATAAACGCTTTCATGTTCTATTGAGGTTTAATTATTTGCCTCTCTTCCTCAGGTAGCCTCAGGAGAGTGCAATGAAGATACAGAAGTGTATAACATCACCTTAAGCACTGGGGATGAACTTACACTAATGGGACAAGCAGAAATCCTTTATGCCAAGACATCAAAAGAGAAGTCGCGACTTAACACAATTTTTAAGAAAATTGGAAAACTAAATTCCATCAGCAAGTTTGGACGAGGAAAGATGCCTTGCCTTATCTGTATGAATCACCGAACCAATGAGAGCATTAGCCTTCCTTTCCAGTGTAAAGGTAAATTCAGTACCCGTAGTCCCTTAGAGATACAGATGCAAGAGGGGGAGCACACTATTCGCAATATTGTTGAAAAGACTAGGCTACCAGTAAACGTTACTGTTCCATCTGCTCCACCACGAAACCCCTACGATCTGCACCTCATTCGAGAAGGCCATCGCTATAAGTTTGTTAATATCCAAACTAAGACTGTGGTAGTGTGCTGTGTACTTCGGAACAACAAAATGATTCCTGTGCACTTTCCGCTTCATTTAGTTGTGCCAAAATTTACCTTGGCAGAAGGTCTCCTCAAGGGAGAGATGTGGTACGAGAATATAGTTCAGCACTCATTCAGCATTTGTCAGGAGCAGTTTGACATTGAAGAATATTCACGAGCAGTTCGGGATGTGAAGACTGACTGGAATGGAGATTGTAAAAGCCCAAAGAAGATGAGATGTACTGGGCACAGTCACATGCCTAATTCCCTTAGTTATGCTCGTGAAGAACTGACACAGTCGTTCCATCGACTTTCAGTATGTGTTTATGGAAACAATTTGCACGGAAATAGTGAAGTTAATTTGCATGGTTGCAGAGATCCTAACAATGAGTGGACTCTGTTTTCTCATGAAACCCTACTATCACAAGATTCTGGAGATAGTGGGAGTGACTATCTGCTGCCTGAAGTGACTGAAGAACCTGGAATCCAGTCACAGTCAGAAATTCCCTATGAAGAGCTCTGGTTAGATCAGGGATCAGGGAAACAGTGTGGGCAAGATCCTCCCTCTTTGGGAGAGGGACTGAAATCCAGTAGTCAGAGACATTCCATCCGCTCCAACTATCCAATTTCATCAGGCCCTTCTTCTCCTTTGTCTACACCTGATATTTCTCTACTTCCACCTCCAGTGCCTCCAAAGTCTGAAGCTGTAAGTCATTGTTTGATGGCAAACTTGCCACATCCTATTTATTCATAGTGATTAACCATTTTGTTTTGAAAAGTTGTAAAGGAGTGTCTGCTTCCAAGACTTCAAAGTAAGAAATAAGTTGTGACTCATTCTTTGAAAAATATGAATTTTCTTACAGTGCTCCTTGTACTAAATGATGGATAGTTTTGAGTATATTTTGTAAGTTTTAGCTTGTGTGCTATTTTTCTGTCTGTAAATGGGAGCAAAGCAACCAGCCTTTGTAAATATTATAACATGTGTACTTTAATTATTTTTGGCTATTTCTGTTTTTTGAGAAGCTTTCTTAAAACAAACCTTGTTTTACTTACAGCTTTGAATCACAAATGATAACATTTCAACTATTGTATTTAGGTACATACCTTCAGGAAAAGAGGGAAGTTAGCATTAGTTTTTAAAAATCCAAATCTTTTAATTTTGAATCTTATTATTGCAGAATTTTTGATGCATCTTTAAAGAATTACGTGGAAAATTCTGTTTTCTCTGTTACCTAATACCCCGACTCATTGCTATTATCTTGGTACATTACTGTTGCAGTAGAAAGAGAATTGAATCATTTTGATGGACTGGCAAGCCACTTTATAGCTACAAATTATTGCTATAAAATGTAAGAATTTATCTAGGCATCAACTAACACACTGGTTTTGGACTTGACAAAGGTACACATAGTCCATGTGCCTTTGCAAAGTCCTGCTACATGAATATCTGGAGTTTTGTTACTATTGGTTTTGGTTTATTATTGTCACTTGTACCAAGGTACAGTGAAAAACTTGTCTTGCATACGGTTCATACAGATTAATTCATTACACGGTGCATTGAGGTAGCTGGAGAGTTACCCCACAGACCAATAAATTAGAAGAGCTACCCCACAGACCAATAAACAATGGTCTGACTAGTCATACTCAAAGCTTTCAGCCAGCATCCCAGCTCTAGGATTCATTAGTATGCCATTTTCCACCAACAAGGTAGACACACCAGAGACGGATGCACACAGATAAAGAGTTGGGAGCAAGTAGCCTTTAGCATAAAGGGGGATGGGGTGGAGGGGAAGGGTGGGTGGAAGTTTTAATGGGCTCCAGTCACCATAAAATCTCATAATATCATGTTAATCATTAGGAAGGAAACCACTTCTTCACTGCTGCATGCCTGGCTGATGAACTGGTATTTTTCCACGTTGAACACAACTTAGAAGTAGCACCGAGGCTAGCAAGATACTGAATATGCCTTGTGTGAGACTTCATTGTCCAAACATGTCATTGGCACTTGGCTTTGCTCCACCACAACTAACTGAGCAAGCCAAGTACCAATGACATAGTTGCCAGGCTAAGCCTGGGGAAAATAGTGACAGAATCAACTTAAAAGAAGGTCTTGCATGACCTTTTCTGTCCTTTTTAATGCATTTGTCTGTGATAGTATTGGTAGAAGACCTTGTATCACACTGAGAATGCACTTTATAGTGTATGACACTACCACAACCAGTAGCTGATTGGGATGGACTCAGAATAAATTTGGCACTGGCAGTTGAAAACCAGGCAGGCAGTAGATGCTGTGGGTTCTCATCTTGAAAGGGTGTGGCATCAATCAACCCCAGTAAAATTGAAGTTGGAATGGGACCAAAAAAAAACTGTCTAGTGGCTAGTGTTATACCTTACACGAGGAAGATGGTTATTATAATTTGAACAAATCTTCAGGGAAGAGTGTTTAGATGCCTATTTGATAGGAAAGGGGAAGGTAAAAGGATAGGTTTTGCACTCCCTACATTGATTGGGAAGATGGCTTGAGAAGGGCACTTGGTATTGGTGGAGACCAAAGAGTAGACCAAATCATTCCTAGAACCTTTTATTTCACCTCTTGTGATTTTCAGATTTCATTCATTATCTCCTGTTTACAATTCCTCCAGAAACACTTTTTGTTATTCACTGGCTTTTTACCACTGTCAGTTAGCACCACAACCACTTATATTTTTTAATCTCTCCTGATCGCTATTATCATAAAGTTTCTCTTTTGTTCACTCTGGCCCTTCACCTTTTTCTGCACCTTTTAAATATGTTTCATTTCTAATTTCTATGTATTTTACTTATCAATATCTTTTCATGACTACTGCTTGTCTTCGTTATTCCCTCTGCAATGAAATTTTTGCATCTTCAAAACTCTTCTAGGCTTTCATTTGTATTGCATCTGTACTGTGCTATGGTATATGATGTGACAGGCGACTTCTTCATTGCGAGTTTTGTATCTTTCTCTAATTTGTATATGGAAAATCCTAAGAATTCGCAAGCAATTCATCTTAGAAAAGTTTTTTTTTCTGCATTTTTTTCTATATTTAGTTCACCTGGTTAATGCAGTGGAAGGTAATTTCCTGGAGGGCAACAGCTCAAATCTGATCTGTGGAAACATCTGGGATTTCATTTCAGGAAAGAGTAATCAGAAGTGGTTATTCAAAACTCTGCTTGATCACCACCTAGTGGTGTATTCAAAAGTGTGTTACAGGCATCTTGAAGCACAAGGCAAAATGCTGTGGAAGCTAGAAGTATGGATCATATATCTCAAATATTTTAAATTTTCAGCAGCTTAGACAGAATTTGTAGAGAAAAATATATATTGATAATCTGCATAAACCAATTACAGTCACTTGCAGCAGCATAGTGATCAGCCCTGACTGAGCAAAATTATCCAATTACCTACATGGTGGCTAGAAATAATGTTGCTATGCAACCTTGCTACAAAGGGACTGAGTTAGCAATTACAGTGTACCCACGCTTTATGGCAGTTCAAATAATGGGAATTTGCAAATCACTATCAAAAAATTTGAGATGTGGAATAATAATTTATGCAGAAAAATAACAAACACAATGTATATGGAGAATGGAACTAGTTTACCAAGGACAATGATCACAGGTTGCTGGTTCACTGCAAGAGGCCACCTAAGGGATTTGCTTTGGAAATTGATAAGGCAATCTTTTCCATTGATACTTGTACAACTAAACATTATCAAACAATTTAACACCCATTTCTAGTTATAGGTGACTCCTGCATTGCAGGTGTGGGTGGGTTGCGTTCTTAGAAAATGGTCTGGATTATAATCTTCTGTAATGCATCATTTGCGTATGCATCAAGAAATGCAAGTTAGAAAAAAATATTTTTTGTTTATTTATTCTGTTCACCTAAATTTCATAAGAGTGATTTTTTTTGTTCAATATCCCAGAATTTTTAGTAATGATTTGTGAATTCTGTATGGACAAATTTCCATTACCCAATCTGCCATAAAGCAGTAGTCACCTGTAATTAAAACAACAACCCTTTCCCTTCTGCCTACAATACAATCAGAATTCCCTTGGCTACAGACCACTCAGCCAAGGACATTACTGTTGAGAGAAAAACTTTCCATAGGAATTCATCTCCATTTACAATATTGTTAAACTTCAACCCCACTGGACATCTAACATGCAAGGAGGTATTAGTCCAGGTAACCAAAAGTTTGGACAGAGGTAGATTTTAAGAAGTGTTCCATAGAAACTAGAGGTTCAAAAAAAAAAATGGGGAAAATTAGGAATGGACAGCTGAAGGCACAACCCCTAGTGCTGGAGTGATTAATAATGAAATACTAGAGCACAGGTATCTTAGATAAAGTTCTGGAGGAGGCTGCTGAGAAAGGAAGGGCAAGGCTTTAGAGGAGTTTGTAAACAAGGATGAGAATTTTAGAATCGTGAGCTCCATAGGTCAGCAATTACAGGGTAAGTGTCCTTTGATGGAGGCAAAGAAACAAATAAATAGCAGAATTTTCGTTGACCTCAAGTTTATGGGGAAAATGTAATGAGGGACAGCTGGGTATGCATTAGTCATTTTGAATAGTAGAAAGGAATGGGGTATACTTCAGATGCCAGGCTGAGGAAAGGACAGAATTAGGCAGTGTAACAGATGGCAGTAAGCTGTCTTGATGCTCTAGAAGATGGCTCAGATATGAAATTAAGACTGTGAATAGTCTAATTCAGCCTGAGGGTACCTAAGCAATGAAATGGAGTCAATAGCTAGAGAAGGGAGTGTGTAGAACCAAAGAGAATGGCTTTGGTCCTCCCAACACTTAAGATATTTCTGCTTATCCAATATTAGAAGTCAGACAAGTAGTTGGGCAATTTAGAGTGGATACTGGGAGAGGGTGTAAATTTAAGATAATTTGTGAAATGATTAAAATGGAGTTCAGGAAAATTTCTTCACCAAGTACGTGTGGAGAAAGGCTGATGGAGGTAGAATCAGAAATGCATATCATGTTGACTTGCATGAGCATTTTATTTAGACTTGTGAATTATGGGATACAACAAGAACTGGTAAGTGGGAATAAATTAGGTTGCTTGTTTTTGACCAGCATGAATATTACGGACAGAATGGAGTACTTCTTTGTTATCAGTTTCTTAGTTCCGTGAAAGTCGTTCTAATTCTTCAATTCTATTGAATGTCTGTAAGAATTTTTGGTAGCTTTATTAGCATCCAGTTCATTATAGCATTGCTTTCATTGGCAGGTAAAAGAAGAGTGCAGACTTCTGAATGCCCCACCTGTCCCTCCACGGAATGCCAAGCCATCAACATGTAGTCCATCAATTCCTCCTCGGCAAATTCGGCAACAGACACGCTCTCCCAGCCCTACATTATCTTATTATTCTTCTGGATTGCATAACATGTAAGAAATTTTTATCAGGTGCATTATGTAAAGTGGCAAATATGACCTCAACTTTGACCATAACAAATAGGACTAGAAAAATGTACTTTGCAATTATTGTGATTGTGGATTATGGTTATGTTGTTTGAAAGTTTTAAACTCTGCAAGGCAAGAAGAATTTCAGAATACATATCATAGTGTCATTTTGTGAGCACTTAGCATTTTCTGAGGACAATTTAAGAAATATAGACAATCTCTACCATAAAATACACTGCAAGTTCTTCAAACTTACTTTAATAAGAAGACAGAGTAAAATTTCCTTTTGATTAGAAAAATTATCCGTTATACCAACTTGCACTGTGCCATGCTTGATGACCCTTTCAAAATACAAAGGGAATTTTTGAAGTTGTGATTGCAGTGCTAATGATTGCTTGCTTCAAATGGACAGAAACCTTTTTAATGTTACCTGTCATTTCAATAAGAATCAATATATCGCTTGTATTTTTAAAATAGAGATATTCATTTGCTTCCTTTAAACTTTGTGGCATCTCTGCACATTATCTTTTGCTGAATGATTGATCTTCTTATCAGTTTAAGAACCATCTTGATGCTGGGAATTTTTCCAAGGACAAAACTGTAGTTCTACATATTATTGGTCTCTTATGAACACCTCCTGTGACACGTTATAGTTGAGAAGTTATGTTTGGAGCATTAGGGTTATCCCAAGCCTATATTTATGGAGGGTCTACAGTTTCCAAAATGCAAGCCAGTCTATTGTTAATTTTACAAGACTGACACCAGTGTGGAATACATTAAGCTGCAAATTGTCATTAGTATTTGCTTTTCAGTTTATGTATATATAAGTATACAAGTATTAGGAGGGCTTTGTTGCAGTTCTAGCACAAATAAAAGGTTTCCATGGAAACATCATCAAATTATGCGGCTATTATGTTTTTGCCGTGTTTTTTTTCCAATTTAGATAACCTGGGTTTCCCACAACTCAAACCTCTTCTGAAAACAAGTACCTCCTCCTGTGTCCCAGAGAGTGCAATCACTTGCCTAGGTATGTAGGCAGATATGTGCTCAGGCAAAAAAAGCCGCCTTCATTTTGTTTCAGCTTGCAGGTTCACCTCATTCCCTTGTGTTATCCTTCCAAAGACTAGAGAAATATACTATGACACAAGAAATTCTGCAAGTGCTAGAATCTGAAGCAATACACAAGACCTGCTGCAGGTCAGGCAGCATCTATGGAGGGAAATAAACAGTCGACATTTCGGGCAGAGGCCCTTCATCAGGACTAGAAAGGAAGAGGGCAAAACCCAGAATTAGAAGGTGGGGGGAGGGGGAGGAACACACGCAGGCAGGTGATGGGTGCGTTCAGGTGAGGGGGGGAAGGTAGATGGGTGGGGGAGGGGGGGAAGATGCAATAGGCTGAGAGGTGATAGGTAGAAAAGGAAAAAGGCTGAAGAAGATGGAATCCGGTAGGAGAGGGCACTGGACCATGGAATAAAGGATGGAGGAGGAGAGGAGATGGACAGGTCATCAAGGCAGGGGGGATGGAGCCGCAGAAATAAGGGAAGACAAAAGAGTTGGGGGGGAAGAAAAAGAAGGGGGGGTTACCGGAAGTTAGAGAAATCAATATTGAGCCCATCAAGTTGGAGACTCCCAAGGTGGAATATGAGGTGTTGTTCCTCCAACCTGCATCTGGCCTCAACGTGGCAGTACTATGTTATTTTACTGCTTAACAAATTTATTTAGCAGTTAAAGTTTAAATGGGAAGTTGCAGTTATGCTACATGTTATTAGTAGTTATTATTTATCAGTGTTTCTATCTTTGGTAAGATTCTAACTTAAACCTTGCTGGCTGAGATTTACAAGGTCAGGCTGAGTTCGACAAGGTCAAGTAAATACAATAACTTCTAAGTGCCTTTACTTTAGGTAATCCAATAGTCTGTGTCTCAATTACTCTGCATCTTAAAACATTTTGGGCTTTTAACTTTGTAATTCTATTAATCTTTGTCCTTGCCTGATACTTTTAAATTGAAAAATTGGGATGGTCACACTTCTGCAGTTTCTGCTAATTTTCTGAGCTCATTGAAGTAGTCCTAGGAGCCTTTATTATAACTGAAATTTGTGACCTCCATAATTACCTTTGGGCATTTTAGGCTCTTTGGCCTCAAACCATTGACAGAATTCTGACTGTGGCTAATATTGTTGCTTAAATATATTTATCATTACCTGTTTCCTTGTGATCACTTGCAAAATGAAAAATGCTGTTATTATTTTCTCCAATCACAGGGTCTTCAAAGGAATTATATATTCACACACCAAGTTCACTTTTCCACTGCACTTGGTCAATGAGTATATATTGTCAATTCTTGTTTTGTTCACAGAATACACTACTATACACTTCTCAGCATAAAATTGCTTTGTTATCCTTTTCATTGCACTAATCCATCTATTTTTTTCAGTTGTCTGCGTTTTGTTAAATTTTGAATTATCAGAACTTTTCGATATTATCAACTGCTGTCCAAATAGATCTCAATTTCTTGTTCTTGCTGCCCTTTTCCATACTTGTATGTCTTCCCATCTTTTTCACCTCACGTACCCTGGCCTGTCCTGCTCTGTTACTGGGGCCTCACGTGTCCCCATCACACCTCCAGTAGGCTGCTGCATCCCTAGTGTTTGTTAGCTATTTAGACTAGGTTAGACAATTTTAACTTGTTAATTTAAGTAAAACAGGCCCCATGTTAACTGAATTATTAGTTATGTTTTTCTAACTTTATTTAAAACATGGCACATGTGTTTTTGGTTAATGATGTCCTCTGGATTTCTGATTTTTAAAACCATAAGTTGTTTATTGCAATGGATTATTGAAGAGTTGAAGAACTAAACCTAATTATCTGCCATTTGAACTGGTAAGATTGCCTAATTTTGCTTTTGAAACCCAATATTTACATTTTGCACTGAATACCTTGCAGAATTGGTTGCTGTTAATTTGAAATCAATTCTTACCTAGTTAGATTTAACAGAAGAGAAACAGGTTCAACTATAACGAGAATAATACTGGATTTTCAGGTGCCTAAAACTATTTGCTTTTAATGTTTACAGTGGTGCCATGGAGAAGGATGCACCTCCATCCAATGAGAAGCATTCCCCAGCTTCCTGTTACCCTTGCAACTGGATCAACTCTAATTCTACGCACAGTGGAACTAAATCCCCGCTTAGAAGCCCCATATTAGATGCGCGTTCAAATCGTTCATCATGGCCAAACCAATATTATGGGGATATTGATGACCAAGATACTGGTAATTTTGGATCTCAACACAGAAGTTATTACAGCTATCCTCGTCACAAAATGTCAAGTACTCCCAAGAGTACAGAGCCCATACAGTTTCAGTATGAGAGCATTGACTGTGCTGGGAGATGTGAGGGGCTTCCAATTAATACCCTCCCTGAGCAGCAGCAATTGAAGGATGAAGGACTCCATATTATTCCTACTGAATGCCCAAGATCCATCAATTATTTCTCAGAGGACAATGGAGAAAATTCTTTAGCAGATAACAAACAACAAAGTCAACC
>JARFYF010000119.1:27963491-27981100 GCA_030265395.1 Rhina ancylostomus | reverse complement strand
GGAGAATCTGCCATTTAGGACAGAGATAAGGAGAAATCTCTTTACTCAGGGCTGTAAATTTTTGGAATTCCCTATCCTAGATGTCAGTTAATGGTTTGCCATTAAACACAATTCAAGAACTGGTTATGATCTTGAATAGTGGAGCAGACCTGATGTGCTGAATAGCTTTTTCTTGCTTGTAATTCTTTTGTATTATAGGGACAGTGTGTGCTTCAATCAGAGCTGCTCCATGGTTATTAGTAGTTCAGTGAAATTCTCCATAATTATACCAGGAGCATAAGAAAATATAATGCAAATTTACCTTAATGTGAATAGGATCAGTGCTGATGCTTCAGCTCCAGGGATTTGGGTTTGATCCTGACCTTTCTGTGTGGGGTTTATACTTTCTCCCTGTGACTGTGTGGGTTTTTGCTGGGTGTTCTGATTTCATCCCACATCCCAAAGACATGCTAGTTAGTTAATTGGCTCCTGTGAAAGTTACCCATTAATGTAAGAAATTGTCAAAAAGAATGAAAGGAAAGCTGATGGGCACATAAGGGAGAATAAGTTGCAGGGGTATAGGGAAGTAAAGAGAGGGGAGTGGAACTGATGGGATAGTTCTGCTGAAATGGCCTCCTTCAGTATCATAATACACGGCTTCTTAGCTGAGGAGGTAGACAGAATTTGGAATTGTCTGTTCCTTTTCCTGTTATTCTAATGTTACCTCTGTCCCCAGAAACATTATAGGGTCCCTCCTTCATCTGGATTCCAAGCTTCTGCAATTCCATATTCTGTGTATTTCATCACCAGAACCTTTCTGATTCCTCTTTTCCAGCATTTTGAAGACAAGTAGTTCACTCCACCATATTTGCCAGTATGTGTACTCATGCCCTTGCAAGTGTCACAGATCTGCCCATTCTTTTTCCAGGCCCACACACTTCTTTTGGGTGACACAGGAACTTTGACATTTCAGGCCCCAGGTGTTATAGTAGGAAAAGCAAACGTACATTGGATTTTCACTTTGCTAAACATCTCCATCAATCCACAACACTCTCTTGCTCAGCACTTTATTTTCATATCTCACTTGCATGAATTCTCTGTCCTTTCTTTAGCTGTACTAGCAAAGCTCAGTGCAAACTCTAGAAGCAGCATCTTGTATTTCTGTCTGGCCACATGCAGCTGTCTGACATCAACAACTTGGATCTTAACTATCACTTCCATTTCCTCTTGAATACCAGATGCTGATAATGTGGGATGAGTGCACTGTTTCTGGGAGTTGAATGGTCATGGAGTGTTGCTCAAGATCAGGTATCTTTTGATTATATGGCCAGAGGAGTAATCTTCATGCTGTAGTGCTCCTGGCTTTTTCTTCCATCGTGCTCTAAGGCCACTGCAGCTTTCTTAACTTTACTAAATATAATTTTATCTCACTACCTTCCTTCACTTTTTCTTGTCATTTAATATTATCTATATTTAATTATCTCCTATTCTACTAATCACAGACAATTCTTTATTTCTCCTCCTAGCCCTTTTCTCTCATTCTGTCTTCAGGTTCTGAGGAAGTGCAAGGGACCTGAAATGTTAACTCCAATTTCACCCTATTGATAGTCCTTGATCTGTGTTTGGGAGATAATATCAGCTGATTCAACAGCAAAGCTCTCTGAATAATGTCAAAAGGCACCTGTAGAATTACACTGTTCCTTCAGTACAGCATGTAACACTAAAATGTCAACCTGATTAAGTTAGTTAAGCATGACTTGCCCTTTGCAACTCTACAGTAGATTGTTCCTCATTAGTCCTTGTCTTCTGAAGTATTCTCTTTAGTTAATTTTGTTTCATGGCCTACCCCCAGGAAAGAAATTTATCTTTGGTCACTTGTGTGGTATGTGCACATATATCTTAGTAGATGAATGTTGTACTTTCAAAATTTGGTTACATTAAGTTTAATGCAGCCAAATTTCAGCGAAGGAATGTGTAGCACTATCTATTTATCTCCATTTAGTGCAAGCAACCAAGAATGAATTTCTTAACTCAAATCTCCCTGTCTTGGACTTGAGACTAACTAATAGTTTTCCAGTTTGTCCTCTGCCTCTTTCCTCAATGGGGCTAAAAGAGCCATTACTTATTTGATACATTTTCTGTTTTGAATGTCATGATGATTTGAGTTTGTGCCTGTGGTATCTCACCTGCAATGTCTTTTATTATGCTGTGCTGCATACCATCTAGTATTGGTGATTTTTCAGCTTTTTAGTCTGGGTATTTTACATTTGTTATCTCCAGAAATAGATCTTCCATATGCTTCCCAGTCTGCTCCATGCTCATCATCATAATCTATTTTTGTTTAATTTTTATGCATTTTCTTTTGCAGCTTAGTTCTGTTTATTATATTTATAAAAAACATTTAAGATAGTCGCCAGTCTATCTTGTATTTAAATATCCCCCAATCTTCTGAAGTGTTTTATCTTCCTATTAGAGTCATAGAGTTGTACAACACAGAAACAGATCCTTTGGCTCACTATATCCATGCTGACCTTTTTGTCCATCTACGCTAATCCCATTTGCCCACATTAGGACTGTATCCTTTATTGCCTTGGCTATTTAAGTGTCAGTCTAAATGCTTTTTGAACATTATATTTGTATCTGATTCTACTACTGCCTTTGGCAGTGCCATCCCAATATCAATTACTGTCTGTGTAAAACAAAAAATTACCCTGATTAAAATTACCCCTTTTAAAGCTCCTCCTCCTCACTGTAAACCTAAGCCCTCTTGTTTTTGATATTCCTACCATGGGAAAAAGATTTTAGCAACCTACCATATCTATGCCCCTCATAATCTTATATACTTGTATCAGGTCACCCCTCTGGACTTTTGGACTATTAATACATCAACACACTTTTAATTCATTTTTAACACATTACAAATTTCCAGTGAACCAGGTGAGTTTAAAAGGAGTGTGGAAATAGGGCCTTGATGAGCTTAAAAGGAACATGGGAACAGGACCCTTTTGTGTTTAAAAGAAGCATGAAAATGGGGCCTTGGTGAGTTTAAAAGGAGCATGGGAACCAGGTAAGTTACTGTAGATGCCAAATCACAGGCATTTTAGAGTTTTGCTGTAATAATTTGGAATGGAAAAATTATCAGATTGCATATGTCTCTCATCCATACTTTAATTAACAACAACAATATTAGAACATCTGTAGGTTTAGCCGTTGTTGAAGAATCTTTTTTTTTAAATGGTTGATTACCATTTTCTCTTCTGGTAAGACTTGCCCAAGGTCAGAACACAGGAAACAAGCAAAGCAACAATGATGGAAAAGAGGATAAAGACCTAAGGAAAACAGATGAAGATGAGATGAACAGAAAATTCTGGGAGGAGCCTTCATATTACACACCTGAATCAAGACTGGAAACCCACAGATACATTGAGAAGATGAGGAAATCTAAAGAAAAGGACAAGTAACACTATTATTAGTAAATATATTAATATTGTAAACAGCTATGCAAATTCTTAATTATTTTAAGGTGAAAATTACAAATTGAAATATTTATAAATTCTCAATGTCTATTTTGAGTAACTGGAGCTTTGAATATTTATCTCCATATTCCTGCTTTTGTTTTGCATGTATCTATCATTGCTTTTTCTAATAACTTACCTCTTGACTACTTACTGTTTAAGTTATGTGGGCACCATTTGCTTTCCAAAACATCACCCTAAGAGATTCTTCATGAGCGAATATAATTACTGGTAAAATATTTTATGACAAGGGAACTGCCTGATGTTGTCTGAACTCAATACTCACACGTACACTTCCAGCAGGTGATGTTGGCTTATGACTTAGAGTGGAGATTCTGGACAGTTTTTAGTTTTACTTTTTTTTGCCATAAAGATCTCAATTAGCACATATGCTGCCTTTCTGGATATTTTTATTAACACTGTCTAAATTAAAGTTCTGAATCTCTTCATTGGTGAAAAGGTTTTTAATCTACTTGGGTTTTTTGGCAAATTTAAAACTTAAAGAAAATTTAGAAATGCATTTTTGAATCATTTTTAACAAATGTATGTCTGGACGTTTTAATCTATCCTTTCATTTTTATTTATACTTGAGGTATACTTTCAATACATTTTCCTCTAAGGTCATTAGCCAGAAGCATTAACTGGATTTCTACCTCCGTAGTTGCTGCCTGGGTGGTTGAGCACTTCCAGTATTTTCTGTTTTTATTTCAGATTCCCTGCATCTGCAATATTTTATTTTTGGATTACTGTTTAATTCTCTGCCAGTTCTCTCCCAGGAATGCCCTAGTTGAAGAAGCTCTGCTCTTCTCTCTCTGATTTCCATTTGTCATTTTTATCCTGTTCACTTTTATTTTGGCTGAAATATCATCAACTTGCAACTTTAACTTTGTTTCTCTCTGCACAGGTGCTGCCTGATATTGTTGAGGATGTACAGCTGGTCCTATTTTTATTTTAGTCATTAAACAAACTGTATTGTGGTATCTTGCAAATTACTATTGTACTAATATCTGCTCAAATAGTAGTTTAATATTTAAAGTACTGTCTTTGCTTTATTGTAATAATTATAAGCATTCTGGGAACTGAACAGTAATAAAACAGACACTATAAATTTATCTGCATATTTATATATAATTAATGTTGTATATTAAGTCATGCCAATCCTCTTTATATATTGAAGGCTTAAAAAATACATGCTTAGAAATCCTGTGATGTTTCAGTAAATGATTGAACTACAAAGACAGAGTGTGAGCGCTTCTGGTCTGGTTTTCCCATACTGTGATCTCGGTTATATTAGTCTTCTGATAATGGACATATTACTTTTGGTTTTAGTAACTCTGTAATTAGGATTCTTATTGTTAATGTCTCTACTGTCAGCTTCTACTATGAAGTGTACATGTATAGACATTGGTTATTGATAGAATGATTAACTGGTTTCCCATCATATGATATATCTGCTCACCAAAGGGAATTGGGATCTGATTAAGATACAATAGGTTTGCTGATGCTTATGATGCGGTACTCTAAGTTAATAACAGAGAGAAATGAAGAAATCAGAGGATAAAAATCAGTGTTCTAGGATTTTAGTTTTTGACTGTTGCTTGTTTAATAGGATACATATGGTTTATCATTTCCTTTACAGAAATCATAGAAAACAGAAACCACAACGAATGCTTATAACTTCTGAAGGAAGAGTCCTTAATGTTAATGAGCCTAAGTATGTGACATAATTACTCTATTGTCAGACTACCTCTTTGATATGTGATATGATTGAAAGTAATCTTACTGCTATTTGTATGTTAACATTACATCCAATAACCGTGTATCTGATTAATTCATAATAATGTTCAATTCACTGATAAGATAGTTTGAAGACTTAATGTGGTTCAAATTTTAAAAAGCAAAGAATACTATATATCTTTAGATTTGAGAGAATTGTTTGATAAATCTTTAGCAGTACCTCCTAATAGAGTTTGCATGAAGATACAACATCTCTCATTAGAACGAAAAGCATAAGGAAATGATGTCTTGATTTGTATCCTGTGATGACCTATATTACATCTAGTTATTGAAAGTCAGCACTGATACCTTATAAGATGAGCTACTATGAACTAGGGCTTAAAGTCTTCCTCAGCATATGTTCAAACTAAATTCACCACCTGATCTAGCTTTAGAGTGTTGTCAAAAGTTGGTTGCAAGGGTAAGAATACTTGTGAAATACAATGTGATTCAGATCGGGAGAGAAGATAGTAACCATGTAGATGCAGCATGAGTATGGCCCACAGTGCAACAGGTAGAACAGAATCAGGATCTTTCTGAAAAGAACACCTACAGTAAAATATCAATTATTTTCTTAAATTTTAATTTACTGCTGAATGTTATAGTAGGAGGCAGCCAAGTTGCAGAGGGATTTGAGACTGAGTTACTTAATTATTATTTGTTATTTACATATTATATACCATATCAAATTATGTAATTAATGGGGTAAAATGGTTAAATTAGTAGATTAGAAGTCAAAAGGCTTGAAGTAATTATCCTGATTTCACTTCACCAGCAGAGGAATCTAAAATTAAAGCAAATAATCTGGATTTTTAAAAAATAGTATCTGTTATGGTGACCATGAGATCACCAGATTGTCATTTAAAAACTCATTTCACTATTGTCCTTCAGGGAAGAAAATCTGCATTCTTTACCGTGTCTTTCCTAAATGGGATTTCATGCGCACAACAATTATTAAGTAACCTTTGAAATGGTCTACCAATAAATTTAGTTGTATTACACCCAGAAATTAAGAATAAAATTGGATGGACCACCCAGGTACTAGATTTGAATTTGAATGCCACTCCCAATCCAGTAAAGCTTGCAAAGTTCATTTCAAAAGCATCAAAGAGTGATTTTTAAATTTGGAACAGATGTTCTACAGGCTTGTCAAGCAACAGCTAGGTGCAACTGTGCCCACAAAATTGTATCTTTTAGCCAAGCCCCAGTCAGCTCCACCTGGGTATACCCTGTCCTGCTAGCAGGAGACCCACCAGAGATAGCAGCACATTGTTGTATAGCCATAGGGAAGAGACCCTGGGAGTTATAGATTGCATTATCTTTTATCTGTGTTTGACCTGAACCTCTATGGACTGAGTAAAGCAAGTCAAATCTCTCAGAATGGTGCAACTCAAAACACCTTTTGTTTAAAAAAGTTTATTGAAATTAAATAGTATGACTGTAACTATTATAAATATTACATGAAATTGGAAAAGAAGATGATGTAGGAATATATAAGAGGAAATGCTCAAGCTATAATAAAATACCATGTGCTGCTGCAGCCTTGGAGCTGTAATAATTTTACAAATTAATCTGGTGTAGTAAGCAGACCAAATGATCATATGGACTGTGGCCAATATATACAAGACAAGTTCTATCCATATACTTCAGCTATAGTTCCATTGTTGCTGGCATATTTGGTTAATCTTGATGTTTTTTTAATGTCCCGTGTCATTTTGTCTTTTCACTCCCACATGACATGCTGTGTGACATCCAAATCTTTTTGTGGTTTGGTTATTTTAGTAAGAACGTCAGATTTAAGCAAGTCAATATATTCAATTTGCTGATGTATTCTTTTAAATTTAGGTTAGACAATTGGTTAGGTATATTGATATTCAGTTCTTTACCTTGGAGTAAGGGTTGTAGAAATCTTTACCAATGATTGCAGGAAGTTTCATGACATTAGGTCAAGAAGATTAATCATCACTTAGCATCCTCCTTCAGTAGATGAGGTCAGTGAAATTTAATTTGACAAAATGCCATCCATCGGAGACATAGAAGCTATATGTATAGGACAAGCAACTGAACTTCCTTCACCAATCAATTTAAAGAATTCTCACTTTGGCTTATAGACTTTGAGCCAAGAATTGCAAGTGATTAGTTCAATATCAAATCATGCACCGAAACTGATATTAAGAGGAAAAGAAAGATGAGATTAAGAGAAAGAGACAAAGAAAAAGAAAATGTGGCATTTTTTAAATTTCCTAGCAAATCTAAAGAAACAATTCTCTACATTTGTAAATGCTTATCTTAAATTCAAGAGGGTTTGTATAAATTATTGCCAACATTTTATTGAAAATGTAGTTTTTGCAACAAATTTCTCTGGAATGAGTTTAATGAATGTATAGTCGTTCTACGTGTTTTGCTGTCAGATTTCTCAGTGATATACCAAAGATTCAGAATAAGCAAGGCAACTTTGGAAAACAAAGCTTCCTGATTTTACATTTTTAATCGTGTATTAGATCAGAGGTTGCTGTTTCATTTGTTCCTTGACAGGCTTGCTGTGATTTTTTTTTTCACCAAAATCCAGCCCATTGCTCAATTGCATCATAAATTGAATAAATCATTGTTAGTGTCATTCGTTAAAGTCTTATAATGTGATGTTTTTTAAAATAGAGTGTGATTAGAAATTGGTTTACCTTTTGTTTTTCTCCATAGGATTGATTTCAAGTTGACTGATGATGAGGAAAATAATCAATTCATATTAGATCTTGCTGTTTACAGGTTGGCTTTACTTAGTAATTGAATGAATAATTCTATCAGAGTTTAACTGTCTGAAGATGAAATTTATTCTATTTAGGAGGTTACTTTAATAACTATTGTACACTTTTGAGACTAACTGATAGTTGCACGGCACTAGGTGCTATGGTAGTAGGGTAGGGTTCCATTATTTTTGGACATAAGTACCTGTTCCATATGTGGACTCCTTTCTGGTGATTTGGAGAACTATCTGTGTGATTTTTAGAATCTGTGATAGAAATAATAACATAAACTCATGTGGTGACTTTTCCGTCGTATTGCACTGAAACACAGCATAGTCACGCCCTCAAGTTAAGGTAAGGTATAGCAAATTTCCAGGTGATTATAAGGCAAATGGGAAACTATCCCTTATTAGTCAAGACATAGAATATATGAAGAGGGTGATCATGGTGCTCTTGTCCAAAAGACTAATTAGGTCACAGATAGCTACTGTGTATATTTCTGTGCACCTTATTACATCAATGGTCTGATTACACCGGAGTGGGTGCAGAAGGCATTCCCAGTTATGGATATTTAGTAATAAAGAACGATTGGCTAGCCTGGGTGTTGTTTTCTTTGAACAATAAAAACTGATGGGTGATTTAACTGAGGTGTTAACAATTATGAGAGGTCTGGGAGAGGAAATGGAAAGGACTTTTTTTTTTAAGTGAGAGGGATCATTGATGTAAGATAATAGATCAAATGATTAAAGGGGATACAAGAGAAAAAAAATCACTGAGTTGTATGGGTCTGGAATCCACTGCCTGAAAGGGAGTTTGTAGCAAAGCCCTCATCATATTTTAAAATGTACCTTGATGAGTACTTGATGTGCCATAATCTGCAAGGCTACAGACTGAGAGCTGGAGAACTCTTTTTTAGCAGGTGTAGACATAATGGGCAAAATAGCATCTTTCTGTACAATAAATTTTTACGACTTTGTGAAATCTGGGATTGAATAACTCAGTGCAAATTCTGATCTTTTTAAATAAATTCCACAGGTATCTGGATACATCTTTACTTGACATTGATGTTCAGCCAACATATGTTTGTGTGATGGTTAAAGGAAAGGTCAGTAACTGATAAAAGTAAAATTACTATTACACCTCCACCATCGAAGCTATTTGAAACCCAAAAATGGAAAGCCTGCTGATTCAAAGAGACCACTGTTCTCTTTTCCAGCCATTTGATATTGCATTGCATTTCTTTTCAACATATAAATCCAATTTTGCCATAAATGTATGTTGATTAGATATTGGTACCTATATTTAAACTGAGAGCAGTGATAACACTGCTTGTACCACATGGCTTCAGGAATTAACATGCTATGTAACCAGCAAGGTCAGATGTAACAGTGCTTAAATATGCCCACATACATGTGCTCCTGCATATCTGGAATTAAAGGAAAACAAAAATCAAAAAACCTGCAAATGCTGGGAGAACTCATCTGGCTGCATCTGTGGAAAGATAAACAGTCTGCGATTGTTCATCTGACCCGAAACATTGACTGTTTCCTTTTCCACAAATGCTGCCTGAGATTTTCCAGCATTTTCTGTTTTTGTTGTGGAATTACTGAGAGGTGTATTATGTTTGCAGTAGGTGGTAAAAGTGACTGTAGGACTTAATCTGATATAAAATGAAGTATAACAATAAATCACTGGAGAGAGTGGGTTCCATTGTTTTTGGATTCACACAGGAGGCCTTGTGGAGAAAAATATAAAGTCAGAGAAAAGTGATCTATTTGCAGGGTCTGAAAACCCTCTAGACATAAATAACAATGGAATGAAGTATATATGGCTATCAATGGCAGATGTCAGGTTTGAGGAACTGGATGTAGAAGCACAAAATTGTGGCCTCATGCTAATAGGCAAGGATGGTAAATGCACCTTTGGATTTGAGTGCATCAACTCCTATGAATATGTTGAAGTAATAATTTCTGAGATATTGGTGAATCTGAAGCTCTAGATACTCAGTTAAGAGCTGCTTCATCTGTTTAGAATCAATCCCATTAGCAAATTGGTGGTGACACACAAGAGTTTATCCCTGGTGTGAATGTGAAATCAGATCCTAGAAGGACTTTATGGAGGTCATTCCTGACAATACTGTAATGGATATATGTAGATTGATAAAGCCAAGATTAAGTGTGTTTTCTTTCCGCTCCCCCCTTATATTGATTCTTTCATCACCTGCCACAGACTGAGTTTGGCATTTTTTTTCCCCCTTGAGACCTCACCTTCTCAATCAGTAATAGAACTACTGACACAAAAATTGTTTTTTGTGTTGATCAATTTGACTGGCTGAAGTACCATCTAACCCATGGCTATTTACTTGCAGCAGAATTGTATAAAGAAAATTATGTCTCATTATTAGGTAATTTATGTTTGGCCATACCCAGCTCAGCTATATAGCTATTAAACTCTGGATTATTGCATCATCTGGGTGGAGGAATTGATGTTGAATGTCAGCCAACACAAGACAGGATGTTCCCACTGCAGGCTTTCCCTGGATCTATGATTGAGGTTTAAGACTTGTGATAAATTTTACTGAAGGTAGGACTCTTGAGAATTCCCCCTGGCAGGAATTGCCTACTGCATTTAGGGTAAAGGTGCATCATTAGTTATTGTTACTATCTCAAGTCATGTGGGCATGGCAATTTAATATATACATATGATGTGAGTAGTCACTCATACTTGACCCCCAATATGGTTGTGGGAGGTGTGTTGACTTTGTTAGTTCCAGAATGGTTCCTTAAATGTACTGTATCCACCTGTCACCAAGTGCCCAAGTCAGCTCTGTGTTGTTGACGATAGACTTTTCAACATGAATGAGCTGCACAAAAATCAAGTATAAATAATTGTCAAATGAATCAACTTCATTTGTAGTTTAAATGAATAAAATTAACAACTAATAATAACTTTTCCAGTGCTATGTTATTTTTATTTATAAATACATGTTATTTTTGTCATTTTGCTGGTTTTTTTTTTAGGTATTTCAGCTAGTACTTCAAGAAGAGGTAAAACCTGACAGCAGTTCTGCCAAAAGGTCCCAGACTACTGGACATTTACTTGTTACAATGCCAAAGGTACAGATTCCCTGAAAATATGATTCTTTTCTCTGGTTGCCTTACCATTTTTTAGTTCACTTGAAATGGCCCAGTTGTGATTAGTTGTAGTAATTTAGTCTGGTGAATGACAAAAACCTGCTTACAGCCATTCCAAATTAGAAAGGAACATTTTATTTCGGTTAATTTCACAAGAGTTAGTATCTATTTCTAATGTACAAACATGACAGTAAATGATCTAATATATTCTATTCTTCCTAAAAAGTGAAAAATGAACATATTTTCTTGCCACTACAATGGGCTCAATTTTCAAAATCCTTCTTTACTAGGCCGTGTTAAACATTAAGAAAGAACTATTGAAACTTTTTTCTAGCAACAGGTAAGCCAACCTAGAATCAACAACAAATGCACCCCAGATGTAGGATGTGGAATGGCACCAATGAGACCCCATCAGGGGAGGGCTTTGTGAAGGTAGTAGTGAACAAACCATGAATAAATAGTCTAACATACATGGAATACAGGAGATGGTCTGAAAGCCACAGAAAAGATATACAGCTGGAAAAGAAATAATACTACATGCTCCTTCAAATCCAGACTTCAAGGCAGTCTCTCCACTTAAAGCCTTAGACATTACAGTACCATCCAAGTGCCTGCAGCGGTCTGGATTCATGGCAGATTCCTAGCACCTGGGCCCTTGGCACAGCAGCAGGGAAACCAGGAGTTCACACCAGCTTCCTGATATAGGAGCACACTGCAGCAGTGAGACCAGGGGTTTGCAACAAGTTCCTGGTACAGGGCTAAGGAGAGCTGTGGAGCTAAACAAAGAAAGGGATGAGATATTTGCTTCCATCACATCCAACAGGTGGTGATGTGGGAGAACATAGGATCTGGGTGTCTGTGACATGTAGAGAAGGTGCTCCCAATACCCAGCAATGGGCTGTACTTACTATGTCAGCCACAGTGCATCCCTTAGCCCTGTTCCTCAGTGCTGAATGGCCATACAGCTGGCTCCAACACACCCAACCACTTACCCTCCACTTATGTGGGTGATTCATTATTGGATTCTCACCTGATTGCCAGAATAGCAGTGTACAGAGCTTTGACTAGGTCATAGTAGCGCACAGCAGCAGAGAGGGCAGGAGTTTGGCCAGGTTCCTGACAACAATGTTATCAGTAAAACATGCTATAATGCCCCTTTTAGCACTGATTACACCAGCATCTTCATTCCAGGGAACGTATCCTGAGTCCTAAACTAAAGATTAAAGTTGTATTTGAGTGTTGACTAATGCAATACCCATCTGTTTTATGCCCAGCCCATGTACAAGCTTGCTCTCTATGAAATTTATTTTCCTATAAAATTCACAATCTTACCTTCCAAACATTCTCATTTGTCCTTTTCCTAATAATAATTACTGGATTGCTTTTGGTTGAAAATCATTTTTTTTTTCTGTATGAGTAATAAATGTATTTAATCTGAGTCTAATCTGAAATGATCCTTTCAGGCACAAGAACTAATTAGGCCAAAGCTCAAGAGTAAAATTACAGCTCGACCTTTAAACAGCACCAATCCACACTCAGATGTTACAAGGTAATTGTTATGTAATAAAAAGTTAAATATTTCCTGTTTATCAATGCATTTATGTTGTGCCTTGAATCAGTGATGATCAGAGAAAGGTGGAGTGCACAGGAAACCTAAGACAGAATCACAAAATTAAAGGATCTTTATAGCTTGGAAGGAAGTCATTCAGCCTATTAAATCTGTAATGCTTCTATGTAAGAGCAATCTATTCAGTCCATTACCCCTGCCTCTCCCCAAAACCCTGCAAATTCTTTCCTTACAGATACTCTCAAAAACCTATCCACCTTACTTTTGAATATTACATTTGAATCTGTCAGTGGAATGGGGGTATCAAGATGGACTTGCACATTGTCCAAACCAACTGGTAGAAAAGTATAGGACACCCCACTTGTCACTGAAGACTCTTATTAGACCTGGGGAATTAACTTTGCTCCTGTGACCTCAGAAAAATGTGTATGTTCAGGAGGGACAAGGAGAAATCAAGTGCTGTGATATTTACAACACTGAAGGAAAAATAAGAATAAAGACCCAAGAATTAAAATTACCTTAAGCCAATGATTCAAGGTAAGCCCGTCAATCACCATTCATCCCAGGTTAAAATCAGAGCTCAAAACTGTCAAATAGACATCCATTTTCTTTAAAAACTAAAATGTAACAAATAATTGGGCACTAATTAGCTGCACTGTTTTGTTTATCACAATCATTTCACCAGTGAATAGAGACTATCAAGTTTCATCTACAAACCTTTATAACTTTTATCCATTTTTCTTTAGAATTTAAAGATTAAATTTATTGGATAACCTCAAGTTTTTCATCTAATTTTTAAATAGTTGCATTCCAAAACTATCATAATTGGTATTCTGAACCATTCTGCTATAATTATATAGGGGTAGCATAGTGCTTAGCACGATGCTATTACAGCACCAGCGACCCGGGTTCAATTCCCACCGCTGCCTGTAAGGAGTTTGTATGTTCTCCTGTGTCTGCATGGGTTTCTTCCAGGTGCTCCAGTTTCCTCCCACATTCCAAAGATGTACAGGTAGCTTAATTTGGGGTTTAAAATAAATGGGCGGTGTTAACTCAATCCAAAACACAGTCTTGATTTTAATTGATTATAAAATAAGGGAAATGCTATTTTGTGATTTTTGTGGTGAAATTGTTAAGCCCTTTTACAAATAAAGAGTGGAGGAAATCTGGGTCTGTTTGCAAAATGTTGCTGGGTCAATTGAAATATACAAAACATGATCCACAGATTTTTATTTAGATAAAGCTGGTGGAGGAAGGTTATAGCTTTGAGGATATGGAGCCAAAGTGGGTAAAAATAGTTTGTGTACACATAATTAAATGGCAGAAATGGGGTTGAGGCATGGAACCTTGGTTAGACTATACTGTGAGTACTCTGAACTGTTCTGCCCTCACTATAAATCCAATATAAAGGTTTTGAAGAGAGTGCAATAATAAAAAAAATCTACTAGAATGATGTCAGAATCAAGAGGTTATACCCATCAGAAAAGATTGAGCAGACTGGAATCTTTTTTCTGGAAAAATGGAAATTTAGGGTGACCTGATAGAGGTATACAACATTGGGAAGGAGTTTGATCCGATGAAAGGAAGTAAAGATTTCCAAGTGTCTAATCCTGAACAAGAAACTTTAAGTATAAGATAATCACTAATAAATCCCATTGAGGATTCAGGAGAAACTTTTACC
This sequence comes from Rhina ancylostomus, assembly GCA_030265395.1. NCBI lineage: Eukaryota > Metazoa > Chordata > Chondrichthyes > Rhinopristiformes > Rhinidae > Rhina > Rhina ancylostomus. The sequence continues at coordinate 27,966,707 of JARFYF010000119.1, read as the reverse complement.
TAGCAAGTAGTTAGGATATGACCTCGCCACTGCAAGGAAAAGTGATTAGTTAAAGAAGATTAGAAAAAAAATTAATTAAGAGGAAATTGGATAAGAGGGAGAAAGGTAGATTATTTGAAAAAGGATAGAGTCATAGAGTTATACAGCACAGAAGCAGGCCTTAAATCTATATCCATAGAGCTTTAGACTCCCTAAACTGGGGGAAAAAGACTTTGACCATCTGAGTTATCTTCGACCCTCATGATTTTATACACATCTGTAAGGTCACCCCTCAGTCTCCTACGCTTCAGGAAAAAAGCCCCAGCCTATCCAGCCTCCTTGTAACTAAACAAGAAGGCTTACGAGGAATTTGAATACCAAAATGGAGATTGTGTTGAGTCTGTTTTTGAGCTGTGGACACTTTTGAAGTGGAGCACCAGGAAATTTTTAATCTAAGGAGGAAAGAAATTACTTAATCCTGTCTTTTAGACAATATGCATTTCTTGCAATATTAATTTATGGCACTGCTTTTTAGAGTGAGAATCCATTGCAAAAGAAGCAAGGCAGAGTGTATTTAATTTTCCTTTGACAAAAAAAAAATACAGATTTACCATGAAGTTGAATGATGCATTCATTTGTAATGTTACCAACAGCACCCATTAGTGTCAGAACCATAACCCATGCCATTTTGGTTTGAGTACCGTGGATGCAATTCCAACAGTTGCCTAAAACAGTAATTCCACAATATGTCAATAGCTGTTTTAAAGCAAGTTTTAGGACCCAAACCAGAAATGGTTTATCCTGACTGCATTCAGTATAATGAAATGCAAACGCAATCTAAATAATGGTCTTTAAAAATGAATCACCCACCTTTTTTTAAACCATGAATACAGGATGTACTATCAGTGGCAGGCAAAATTACTACTACACTTCCAGACTTTGGATATAATTTCTTCTAATCCAGCATAGGGTTCATCTGCACCATTAGTTACTCTATTCAAAGTGGTATAAACATGTGATTAATGCATTAGTCAGGATAGTCCAGTGTTCCATTTTTCCTTGGTACATAACACTGTTGCTCTGGGTTGTTCTATTTGTTTTTGTAAAGTTTGGGAACTTCTTCAGTATTCTTTTCAGGTTCACAAACTGGAACCTCTGGATTGTAAATTGATATGCTAATATTTGTTAGATATAGATTTATGAGAGTGGTTGTTGTGCAGATTCGGTGGCTCTGTTTACAGGCTGTTATTCCAGGCTGACAGTTTTTTTTAAATGTTAAATGCAGTTCCCAACTGACGCCTTGAGACCTTGCATTAATGTAGTAAGTCTGTGGGGTATTTTCTGGAAACTACAGAAAAAGTGAGGAAGAATAAAGATCTAGATGGACATTAGGCAATTGTTTTTAAGGAATCTTGTGGATCCTTCCCCTTTCCAATGCTTAAAGTGTTCAGTAAGATCTTCTGAGAAGGAATCAATGCCTAATGGTTTCTAATCTCTCCACCAGTTCAGTTCTTGATTCTATGTAATATCTTTACTGCTGTCATGCAGACAGTACAATTGACATAACGTAACTTGAACTGGAACATATGGAGAACATTACATTTGCTCAAGTTGTAGCCCATCGTCAATGACCTTGGAACTTTTAGCAAATCTGTTATAATGCTTTTATGTGTGAAAATTTTTGAAGGTGAATGTTAAATTAATTTGAAGCTAAAATGTGCCCAATGAAAAACATACTAATGATAGATCTTGGCACAATCCACTAGTATAAACTCAATGGATAGAAAGATTTAAGTAGTACACTAATCTGATTGACTATCTTGTCTTGTTGTTCCACAGAACAACTCAATATATTGAGAAGTTAGAAGTGGATCCAAGCAAACATGTTGACCTAACCAATATAGTGACAGCAAAGAAATCAGTTGCTCAAGGTCCTCTCAAATTTAATCAAAGTCAGGCACCAGAAAGGAACAACAGTGACTTCCAGGATAACCCTGAGGTTCCACCATTGCTTGGTTAAGAGTAGATGTGAATCAGCACCATTCATCTGGATATCTGAAAAAGTGACATTCTTCACCTTGGGTAATTAATCTGTAAACTTAATTGTATAGTTTTCCTAATTTGATGTTGAGCAGTGTTTAAAATAAAGTTTACCATTACTAGAATTGCTTGGGTCTCATGTTGCTTATTAGTGACTTGGGTCATCTTGGATCAATCACAAAGAGCCAACTTGTTAATAGCTGTGTTGGTTAATTAAACTGATAGTTGTGAGCACAATTCTAAGGGACCTGCTAAATCAATATTGCTATTAACTTTTAAAACTTTTTATAAATCAGACCTGACCAAACTTCAAAGCAAAAAAAGAAAATTTTAATATTAGGAGTATCTTATTGATTGCCACCTACTGGTTGTGTGGGAGAATAGATTTAGAATAGTTAGATTTTTATTTAACTGCTAATTAGTTTGTTCTAAAACAAAGCAAGCTGCCAAAAGCACCCAAATAAGCCAACAGTAATGGAATAGGATTTTTATTTACTGCTGATCATCTGCCAACATGGTATTTTTGTGCTCAAACAACTGGTTTCTCAGGAACATATTAAATAAATCTTTTTCAGTTTATAGATTCTGCCAGTTGTTTGAAACATGAAAGAAATCTTTGATCTTTGAGGTATTTGATCTTCACTTTTTCAGAAGGATACAATTTACTTGATCAATTTGATTTGAGCAATAAGCAATGTGATTGGTTCTTGTGTGAGACACAAACTGATTTCCACAATGAAAACAAAAACAGAGCTTGCACAAGCTACCAGCTATTCAGCAACAATGGGCACATCACTTAAATATATTGTACAGGACTAATACACTTCCCTCTCTTGAAGAGCAAGGTGTCACATAACTGGCAACAGCAGCAAACTTGCATGACATAATCACCATGCCGCCTTTGATGATGGATGGTTAGTAGGAGCAGGCAAGGTAGGACCATGGCCAGCAACAGAGCTAATGAAGATGACTGAGTCCTTAATACCTAATCCTCCTTGCTTCCACTCCATCACCAAGCCCACCCCCCAACCCATGTTCCCTTTATATTTACAAATTTCAGATGGTGTAAGCATGAATTTCTTGAGCTTTGTCTGTTTCCCTGACCTCAATCTCCATTTGCAGGAGAAAGTTGACAGATGTGCACAAAGAAATACTTGGAGCATTGATAGGAATGCCAAAAAGCCTGCATGTGATGTT
>JARFYF010000119.1:27903921-27925475 GCA_030265395.1 Rhina ancylostomus | reverse complement strand
ATGTATCTGGATTGAAAGCCATTTGCCAGTCCTCAGCCCACATACCAAGCTGATCAAAGTTCCCCTGTAATTTTTCATAATCTTCTACACTATCTACAACGTTACATTTTTTTTTAGTATCAGCCGCAAACTTACTAACCATACCTTGTACATTCACAAACAACAAAGGTCCCAGCACCAACCCCTGAGACATACCAGTGGATGCAGACCTCCAGTCTGAGGGGAAAAAGAACCTTGACCATCATCCTCTGCTTCCTAGCACTGGGTCAATTATGAATTCAATCTGCTAGCTCCATCTGGATGCCATACGATCTAACCTTGCATCTAGCCTGCCATGAGGGACCTTGTGAAAGGCCTTGCTAAAGTCCATGGAGACAACATCAACTTCCCTACCCTCTTGGTTACCTCCTCGGAGCACTCTAAGAGATTTGTTAGTCATGACTTCCCACGCCCGAAGCCATGCTGACTGTCCTGAATCAGACCCTGTCTCTCCAATTGTTGATAGATAGTTTCCTGGCTTGTTTTTGCTACCCTTCTTAAACAATGGTACCACATTAGTCACTATTCAGTCCTCCGGAACCTCATCTGTGGCCAGAGATGAAGCAAAGATCTCTGCCAGAGCCTCCACAATTTCTTCTCTGGCTTCCCACAAGTTCTGAGAATGCACCAGGTCAGGCCCTGGGTTTTTATCCACCTTAATGTACTTTAAGGCCTCCAATACCTCCTCCCTGCTAATTCTTATGCTTTCCAAGACAACACCATTCACTTCCTCCATTTCCTTAGCTTCCAAATTTTTCTCCACAGTAAAAACTGAAGAGAATTATTCATTAAAAAACTCACCCATTTTCACACACAGACGGCCATCTTTAAGGGGACCTATTCTCTCCCTATCACTCTTTTAATACACTACCTGTAGAATCTCTTGGGATTTTGCTTCAACTTGCCTGCCAGATTCCTCTCATGTCCTCTTTTTGCCCTCCTAACTTCTCTCTTAAGTGCATTCCTATACTTGTAGTCATCAAGAAATTCGGTAGTTCCCAATTGCTTATGCGCAGAGTATGTATCCCTCTTTTTTTTAAAACCAGAGCCTTGATATCTCTCGTTAACCATGGTTGCCAAAACCTGTCAGCCTTTGCCTTCACCCTAACGAGAACATACAGGCCCTGAACTCTTGACATCTCACTTAAAGGCCTCCCACTTGGCAGACATTCCTTTCCCTGCAAACAATCTCACCCAGTCAACCAGTGCAAGATCCTGCCTAATGGCTCCAAAATTTGCTCTGCCCCAGTTCAGGACCTTATTTTCCCATAGCTTTGGAAAGTATTTGTTGATAGCAAATAAAAAAAGTGTTGCTGGTCTTATCGTAAGTTCTGTGTTTGGAATATTGTTGAATATAATAAATAGCTTCAATAGTGCCTTAATAGAGGAGAAGCAACCAGAAAGTATTGCTGTATACCAAGGAGCTTAATACCTTTTTGATTTCATCATCCCTAGCAGGGAGTTAATTCTCTTATCTTGCTATTCTACACTGTAGCATGGAGGAGTAGTGATAATACTATTACCCTGGAGACTTTATTCTTTAATCTGCTGTTTAATTACTGAAATTTCATTTGCAGAACCCCAATATTAGTCTTCCTTTTAGCAGTTTCCATTTCTGTGTGTTCTATTGCACTCTCAGAATGTGTGCATTAGTTGTGATAACCCTTGTCTTGACACGTGGGTGGCAGAGTTTCCTTTGAGATCCTTGGTTGTATCTGCGGAAACACCAGTCTCTTCCCTGCCTGTGGAATCAACTATTATTACTCGACATCTGCCGTTTGCATCTCTGTGGTGAATGCTCTCTTCACACTTCTATAATTTCTTGCTGAGGTTGTTATGCCACCGGGCTTTCCAATGTTTACAATTCTGCTCCAGTCAGGGTTCCTATCAAACAGATATAATTTTCATTGAACAATTAATTTTATATTTATTTTCCATTAAGAAAATTGCACTGGGAAGTAGTTGAACTGACTATATTTTTAGGCATCATGTCCAAAAGTTTTAAGTTATCAACATACAGTAATATCATACAGTTTTAGTGGTGTATTTAGAGTTTGTAAAAAGATAAGTTGGATTAATTATTTTCAAAATTTGATTGATGCAGATGAGAGCACAAGAAAATAGGAGGAACTGGCACCTCAAGCCTGCCCCACCATTCAATATGATCAAGGTTGATCAGCCCCAGACCTCAGCTCCTCTTCTATGCTGGTTCACCATAGCCCTCAATTCCTCAATCTTTCAGAAGTTTACCTAGCTTCATTTTAAATGCCTCCAATATTCCAGCCCCCACAACAGTCTGGAGTAGAAAATTCCAGAGACTCACCACCTTCTGCAAGAAGAAATCCCTACACACCTCAGTTTTAAATGATCATCCCCTTCTTTTGTGACTGTACTCTCCCACATTTGAGGTTCTCACACTTGTGGAACTATTTCAGCATCTTCCATGTCATTGCCCCTTAAGATTTTATACTTTTCATTAAGATCACCCCTCATTCTTCCAAGCTCCAAAGAATACAGATCCAACTTCTTTAGCCATTCATGATAGGACAACCCTCTCATCCAAGGAATTGCCTACAATGACAATATATTCTTAAATAAGGGAACCGAAACTGTGCATGGTACTCCATGTGTGGTCTCACCAATATCCTGCACAATTGTGACAATATTTTCCTGTTTCCAAACTGCAGCTCCCTTGCAGCAAAGGACATTATGACATTTACCTTCTGAACTACCTGCTTGCCAACATTTTGTGATTCATGCACAAGGACACCTTGATCCCTCTGTACTTCAGTCATTTGTGGTCTCTCTCCATTTAGATAATGTCCTGCATTCTTATTTGTCTTATCAAAGTGTATAATGTCACATTTTTCCCACATTAAACCCAATTTGCCAACATTTTGCCTACTCATTCAACCTATTGATATCCTGAGTATCCAGTGTTGAGTTCAAATTGCAACATGCTCTCCCACCTATTTTTGTGTCATTGGCAAACTTGGAGATGTTACATTCTATTCCTGCCTCCAAGTCATCAATATAAATTGTGATTAATTGAGGGCCAAGAACTGATCATTGAGGCACTCGACTAGTTATATACTTGCAGCCAAAGAAAGACCCATTTATTCTGACTCTATTTTCCATGTGATAATCAGTATTCAATGCTTGTTAACACACTACTTGCAATACTATGAGTTTTTATCTTTTGTGTGTCATCTTCTATAAATCCAGATACACCACATGTACAGGTTCCCCTCTATCAAATCTGCTTGTTATATCCTTGAAGAACTCTTGCAAATTTGTCGAACATAAGTTACCTTTGGTTTGTTTACATCAAGCTTTTCTAAATGACAAGCTATTTCTTCCTTGATTATAGACTCCAGCATCTTGCCAACAACAGATGTTAATCCAAGAAGCCTATAGTTACCTGCTTTTTGTCTTTCTCCCTTCTTGAACAATGGAGTCATGTTTGCAGTTTTTCAGTCTGCTGGTACCTTCCCCAAACTCAGTGAATTTTGAAAAACTTCACCAAATGGCTCCACTATCTCTGCAGCCTTTTAAAGTCTTTGGCGTAGTCTGTTGGGTCCTGTTAACTTCTTAGTTACATTAGTTTTTCCAATGCCTTGACCTTCCTGATAATGATTGTCACAAAGTTCTTCCAAGCTATTTGAAACTGTCCCATGTGTTATCTTTGGAATATTTGTAGTCTCTTCTACCATGAAGATTGAAGCAAAGTATTGGTTTAAGTTATCTGCCATTTTCTTGTTTCCTGATATTAATTCTCCAGCCTCACCCACGGAAGTCCCCCAACTGCATTAGTCACTTTATGCCTTTTTGTACATCTGTAGAAACTTTTGCTCATGCATTATCATGACAGTTTTAAAGATAGCATTGTATACATTGGATTTATTCAAACATTTGGGTCTTCAAGAAGTTGTGGGATAGAAATTCTTCAGATGTGAAAGAGACACTGAAATGGCATGGGGATCTAATTCGAAGGCCTGACCATTCAATGTTTGAACACAGAAAATGTCCAAATTGTCACGAACATGAGAGGTCGTAATTCCAGACTCTGACACACAGTCACACCCAAACTGTGTAATAGGCCTGTCTTCCCACAGTGGAAAGGATCAAGGAGAGGGAAGCTGGGAGAGATGATTACAGGAGGCTGTCAGAGAAATTCATAGGGGGAGGAAGATGGTAAAAGATGGGGAGATGGGCAGATCAGGAGCAGAGGGCAGGAATACTCTAGGAGTAGTTTGGTGGTGTTGAAAATTGTTGCTGGGTCCAGATGAACAGTGTCGGCAGTTGGGTGCATGGGAGATGATCCAAATGGAGAGGAGTTCTGAATGGGCTTGATTGGAGGTTGATGGACAGTGTGGGGAGGCAATCAGAAGGGATAACAAAGAATTCAGGATGAGATTGGGGAGTAAATCAAGAGGTCATGGAGAAGATTGGAAGGTACTGGGGAGAAGATTGTGAGGACGAAGGGCAGGGAGGTGATAAATGGGGCAGGGGCATGGAAACATGGTGGGTGAGCAGGGAGTTCTCTCAAGGAGGAGATTGGGAATGGATTCTAATCATGGGGAGTGGGGTAATCCCTGAGGATGTTAATAGAAAGCAGGAATTTACCTGAAGAAAGAACAATACATTAGTGTGAATCACTGCTGACAGCCTGGAGCAGGGTGAAAACAAAAAAGTCAAAAGAAAGGCAAAGTTTGTGTATGAACAATATTGGCAGGTAAACCAAGGAAAACCCAAAGATTTTTTTTTAATAGACTCTATCCCTATCTTTCTAATTCCAGAGGAGAGTAGGGTCTATTAAAGACCAAAAAACAGAGATGGATGATTTAGGAAGTTCTGAATGAATTCTTTATATCTGTCATCATGGAAGAAGGGAATGAAAGAAGACATTGATATTGAAGAGGAAAGAAAATGTGAATATGAGGAGTATTGACATAGGGATAGGAAAACGGTATATTAAGGGATCTGACATTTTTAAGAATGGATAAATGGCCAAAATTTATATTTTTTTAAAAAGTTCTTAAAAGAAACCAGGGAGGAAATAGCTCTGATTCTGTCTATCGTTTTCCAATTATCTTTAATTCCAAGTGTGCATCTGGAGCACTGGAAATAAGATGATGTCACTGTTGTTTAAAAAGGGAGAAAGGGTAGACTGAACAACTATGGGCCAATAAGACTGATATTGGTCGTTGGCAAAATGTTGGAAAAAAATTCAGAGGAACTGCATACAGTAGTTAGATATGCACAGATTAATTAAGGATGGATTAATTCATCTGTGCCTCGCTGACTATTGTATGCAGTAGTTAGAGATGCACAGGAAGACCGGATCAGACTAAGTTAATTGAAATTTTTGAGGAGATGGCAAGGGGTGTCAATATGAGGAGAACGTTTGACATCACATCCATAGAGTCATAAAGCTGTACAGCACAGAAACGGGCACTTTGGCCCAACACGTGCATGCTGACAATGGTGTCTAATCCTATATGTCCACGTTAGGCCCCTATCTGCCTAGTCCTTTCCTATCCAATACATGGATCCCAGAAAGGTCTTTGTCAAAGTCCTCCATGGCAGATTGACTAAGGAAGTGAATGGCCATCTGATCCAAGGGAAAACAATAAATTGCATTAAAAATTGGCTTAGTGGCAAAAAGTAAAGGTATAATATTTGCTGGAATTTTGGTTGCTGGAGAGTTTTGTGTATTAAGGTTTACAGAACTCAGAACTGGGCATCTTGGTTTGCATGCTATATTATGAAAGGTTTAGACTCTATTTGAGGTCCATAATTAAGAAACTTATTGCTGACATAAAAATTAGTAGGGTGGATGAGAATGAGAAAGTTCTGGGGTACAGAAAACTATCAATTGACACTGGACAGTTAAAAATTGGCATCATGGAGCTCTTAGGCTTAAGACTTAGACCAGGACCAAATGGGATTCATCCTAGGATTCTGAGGGAAGTGCAGGAGTAAATAGGGCAGCACAGTGGTGCAGGTAGAAGAGCTGGTGTGACTTGCATTCAATCCTGATCTCCAGTGCCGCCTGTGCAGAGTTTGCGTATCCCCCCTGTGGCCACATGGTTGCATCTAGATGCTGTGGTTTCCTCCTGCATCCTAAAAGCGTGGGTTGGTAGGTGAATTGGCCACTGTAAATAGCCTTTACTCTCCACATGATTAATAGAATCTGGGGGAAGTGGGAGATTGATGGGAATGTGGAGAGAATAAAATAGGCTAGGGTAGGATTAGTGGAAAAAAAAAGGGTGCTTCATGGTTGGCAAGAATCCAGTGGGTTGAAGGGCCCGTCACTACACTGTATCTTTCTATGAATCTATGCAGGGGCATTGACCATAATCCTTCAATGCTCTTTGGATACAGAGTGGTGTGAGAGGGTTGGAAAGTAGCCAATGTTAGTTAGTCCCTTGTTCAAAAAATGAAGTAAGGATTAGCCCAGCAATTACAAGCATGTCAATTTAACCTTGATACAAAGATGGAGAATGCTGGAAACAGCAGGTCAGGCAGCATCTGTGGAAAGGAAAAATGGTTCTGATGAAGTGTCTTTGACCGGAAATATTGCCTCTCTCTTCCTGATCTGCTGAGTGTTGCAAATTCAAGAGTTATGGAACTATGTGAATTATACCAGGCACTAATTCAAACGAGAACCAGTCTTCAGTTTTTAATATATTGTAAGCTGTAATCAGTTTAAAATCTAAAGGTTATTTTAAAAAAATAAACAGTGCTGTCTACAGAGCACTGGGGCCGGCTACTTGAGAGATATGGTTTGCAGACTGACATGATCATGACACGTTCTTATCTGCATCGGCCAAATGTAAAGACAATGGGGGTATGCTAACTGGCCTACATCAAACCAGGCAACACCAGCTAAGTTTGTACCATTGTGACTGAGTTCAAGGAAACTTCCACACCAGCTAAGTTTATTTTGCCACTTAGCACATCAAACTAGGTCACAGGCATATTTGCTCTATTAATAACTGGGACATTTGTGTACTCAGAGTCAATCCTCACAACACTAATTTTGGCTGCCTAGGTTCTCTATCCTCAGAAGCTTATAGACCATCCATGTGAATTACTTTGTCCCAGCAAAAGTGTGTTGACAGTTTACAGCGTGCTCCCATTGTAAAAAAACGTAACTCCATGGAACCATTTGTCAGACACAAAATATTGAAGTAAACAATATCATTGTAGCAATTGAAATTGTATTGAATCATCTGCTGTTACCTTTGTCCTTAAGTGTATAAAAGCTTGATGTACTTTGGGAGGCTACTGAGAGGGTCTTCAGGAGAATGTATGCTTGTATGAAAAAACACCCTTTGTCAACTAGTTCAGTGTCTCTCCAATGACTTAGTTCAGCAGTTACAACACTGAGGAAAGATGTGAAGGAATTAGAGAGGATTTAACAGAACAAAATTGGAATTGGTTTATTATTGTCACGTGTACTGAGGTACAGTGAAAAACTTGTTTTGTATACCATTCATACAGATCAATTCATTACACAGTGCATTGAGGCAGTACAAGGTAAAACAATAACAGAATGTAGAATAACGTGCAACGGGTACAAGGAAAGTGCAGTACAGGTAGACAATAGGGTGCAAGGTAATAATGAGGTAGCTGTGAGGTCAGGAGTCCATGGACCTACTTTTACATGGATAATTAGAGAGGCTGGGACTGTTTTCTTTGGAGTTGAGGAGGCTGAGGGAAGATCGAATAGAAGTATATAAAATGATGAGGGATCAGGACAGGGTGAACAGTGGAAAACTGTTCTCTTTGGTGGATGATTTGAATATCAGATGTTTCTGGTATAAAAGTGAAGGCAATTAAAAGGAACACGAGGATAAACTTTAATGCAGATTATGGTTGGAATCTGCGTATGTGGTGGAGGCAGGTTCTACAGTGGGGTTCAAGGGAGAAATGCATAAATATGTGATGATGAGACTTTAGAAGCATATTGAAAAAGAGCTTGTCCAGCACAGAGCTGGTACAGATGTGATGGGCTGAGTGTCTTCTTTCAGTGCTGTAACCATTCTCTAATCCTAGGATTGGTTAGGTGGGCACCATATTGGCAATCAGGAATAAGATGTGGTAAAACAATGGCAAAACAAACAAGACAAAGCAATACAAGATGAATGAAAGATGTATAGAAGAACAGTAGGATCTTGAAGTGTATGTTCATAAATCCCTGTAAGTAATGCAACACCTATATAAGGTAATTAAGTCAGCCTATGAGAAACTTTATTGACTGATAAAGAAAACCTGGAAGTATTCTAAGAGAATCTATAGTTTTGATGAAAAATTAATTATTTAAATTCTTAACTTTCTCATGCAGAAGGTGTTGGTGAATGATGATGGTTCTAAACAGAATACACTTAAGTGGGAGCAAGCACAATGCTTCTTGCATATGTTGTCAAGCACAAAAGTTCCAAACTTACTGACAATACCAAATCTGTCAATTTGCTTTTTTAAAAAAAGACAAAATGCTGGTAATACTCAGCAGGTCAGCAAGAAACATGGAGAGAGAAGCTGAATTAAAATTTCATATAGATGAAAGGTCATCAGCCTGAAAGGTCAATTCTGTTTCTCTCCCTGCAGGTGCTGCTTGACCTGCTGAGTATTTACAATGTCTTCTGTTTTTATGGTCTCTGGATACCTAGTATGAAAATAATAATGATACCCTCTGAAATATAGCTTCTGTGCACATTGAAAAGGTTTTTTTAATATAAGTACACAGAACATGTACAGCTAGCACTGGTACCTCATAGCTCCAGGCACCCAGGTTTGACCTTGACCTCAGGCAGTATCTATTTGGAGCTTGCACATTCTCCCTGTGATGATGTGGGTTTCCCCTGGGTGCTTTGGTTTCCTCCCACATCCCAAAGATCAATTAATCAGCTCCTGTAAATTCCCTCTTCATACAGTTAAATGTCAGAAGAATCTGAAAGGGGAGTTGACGTGTATGTGAGAAAAAATAAGTTGCAGGGGGGCATTGCAAATAACAAGTGGAGAATGGAACTGATGGGATCACTGTACTGGGAGCCAACATGGACCCAATGAGCACCATGGCCTACTCCTGAGTTGTAAAAGTATGTTTCTGTACACACAGTGAATATCTTTTCAATTCATAGACACATACCTCATGGAAACAGATCCTTTGTTGTATTCCTGCTCGCCATCAAGTAACCATCTATACTAATCTGATTTTCTAGCACTTACCCCATAGTCTTCTCTTCCTTTGGGTTTCAAGTCCTCATCTAAATACTACTTAATTGTTGTGAGAGTACCAATTTCTACCAGCCCCTCAGGAAGGAAGTGTGTTCCAGATTTCATCCACCCTCTAGATGAAAAAAATCTTCCTTAAGTCCCCTTCCCCTTCCCTCAAATCTATGCTGTCCATTATACATGCCTATACTAATGGGAAGTTTCTCCCTATATATCTCATAATTTTGTATACCACAATAGGCTCCAAGGAAAATACACCCAGCCTATCTAGTCCCCTCCTAACCCAGGCAACATTCTGGTGAATCTTCTCTACACCTGCTGCAGGGCAATTGCATCCTTCCTATAGCATAGTGACCAGAACTACATATTGTACTCCAGCCATGGCCTAACTAATGTTTTATATAGTGATTCGATGACTTCCTTGCCCATATAGTTTGTTTTGGCTCACGATGGCAGTTATCTTGCACATCTTCTTAACTACCAGTGTTACTAACTTCAGGGGTCTTTGCACTTGTACACCAAGGTCCCTATTAAAGGTAGGAAATATTCTATGAATGATGGGACCTTAGGAAGTAATGAGGAACAAAAGTGCTATCATTCATTGCATATTTCCTACCTTTATTAGTCCACTAAAAATGCATTACCTCAAGCATTTTGGGAGGTCAAATAAGGCTAGGGAATACACATTTTATATGCATATTCATGACTAATAGGCTCACAAAGTGTGTCTCAGCATCTACACATATCCTGTACAGAACATGACTAGGATTTTCCTGTCAGGAGTGTATAAGGGATGCCTGCCTGTGATGTGAATCCTTGGTTAAGCTGTCCTGTTCGGTTGGCGGTGTGCTAATTTGATGTGCTGTACTCCAGGCGTTCAGGACAGTTGAAGTGTATGAATTGCAGAGATGCCCTGGAGTTGTGATGATCACCCTGTGGAAAAGAAACAATCATCATTCTTTGTGTCAAATGTTATCAGGGTTGCTGAAGGGACTTCCACCCCAGCGGTGACTTGACCTTGGTTTTGCCGAGGCTCTTCAGTACTATGCTTAATTGAGCAAAGATTTGGTGTTTTGCAACTTGGTGCTTATCATATCACAACTGTGATTACATTTCAAGTGAGGAGGCAAATTCCAGGATTTTGACCCAACAGTGATGAAGGACCAGATCAGCAGTATATTTTCAAGTCAGGATAGTGTACAAGTATAGTGGTTATGAGGGGGTTGGGGGTGTGAGAGGAAGACACAGGTGGTGGTGTTCTTATATGCCTGCAGCTCTTGTTGTTGTTGCTGGTTTGAAAGGTGCTGTTGGACTGAGTGAGGTAGCGCATTTTATTCACGGTACACACTGCAACCCCTGTGCACCTGTGGTGTAAAGAATTAATGCCTGGATGGAGTACCAATCAAGTGGGCTACTTTGTCCTGGATGGTGTCAACCTTCTGGAGTGTTATTGGAGTTGTACCCATCCAGGCAAATGGAGAGTATTCCATCACACAACTGAATCTTGCCCTGTAGATGGTGGAAAGGCTCTGGGATGTCTGAAGGTGGGGCACTTAAAGCAGGGTGCCCAGCCTCGGACTTTCTCCTTCAGAATTCATGTGGGTAGACTGGCTGAGTTTTGTGTCACCCCAGCATGTTGATGGTGAGGTAACTGGTAGTTATAACAGCAATTTCCGTTGCTCCAACAAAACTTTGCACCTGTTAGAACTTTGGAAAATGGAACTAAAATACTTTCATTTGTTTGTAAATAATGTGTGATGTTCATTCCATTTCCTTGTCAAGGCAACCCCTGTGTTGCCAGGGGGAGGGAGGGGGGTGGGAGTGCATTCCTAGAAAATAGTCCATATAGTGATTTTCCATACACAAGGCTGTGTCATCTGTGCATATCTCAACAACCAAATTGAAAGAATTCATTTTGTATTTATTTTTTCACATAAATTCCATGAGAGCAAATTTTATTCCACTTCTCAAATTTTTGAGTGGTGATTTGTGAATTTTCTAAGACCGATTTATCCTAACGGCCATAACGCAGGGATTGCCTATATAATGTTACTGACTTGGAGGCTGCTTGGGCCTCTTTTGTCCATCAGACAACATGCACTTGTAACATCGACCTCTTGAAATAAATATCAGCACAGACTGATGAAATCCTAATATACTTATGTTGAAAGTTAAGGAATTAGCAAGAAAGAGTCATTGCTTCATCTCCACACACCACAGTACAGTCCCTGGTTCCATTCACTCTTGTTTGAAAACAATTAGATTTTTGTTCATTAATCCATTTCGTTCCCTGCTGCCACACTGAGTTCTATGTATGCTTTGACTGACTTTAGTTTCCTAATGTTTTATTTTACAGATATTTTATTTTCTTAATGATAATTGGGGGATATTTTAATTCCTGTGACTAATTTTGTTGGCTCCAGTTTAGCATAACACGCAAGATTCTGAAAATCTGGATCTGTATCACGTACATTCTTTTTAGGTTTATTCTATGTGTGCCAATGGTAAGTGCTGTATGTACCCTTAGATCTCCTACTCACTTTGTGCTATAGAGTCTTCTTCAGCGATGGCCTTTGTATGTAATATCAATGTCTCTTTTATCAATTCCAGTGAGCATATCCCAATGTGAGTTCTCAGTATCCCAATATATCTGATTATCTGTGGTGTGCATGAACACTGAGAATCATAAAAAATTGCACCACAGATCATTTGGCTTAGCTGCACAAGTGCTAGCTCTTTAACTGAAACTGACTGTGCTTGACTACTAATTAATTTTTATGTGGATCCATGTAACTTGGAATGAAGGAATATAAGGGCAGGGGAGCTGGGACTGATGGGATTGTTCTGCTGGGAGCTAGGATGGATTTGATAAGTTGACCTGTGTTATAATAAACAAGTAAGTGAGAAGGAAAGCAGCTGTCATTTATGGCTTCCAGTCATTATAATATTGTGACTGTCTCATTATATGCTGTTGTATGTTTATTATTTCAGCAATTGTTCCTGTAGGAGTTAACACTGACTGATGAGATAAATCTTCATGTTATTCACGTGCTGTTCTTAACATGCTCCTAAATTCCATGCTGTAAAAATTCCAACTCAAGCAGAACTCTGCGTTTCAATCTTGTATTGTCCTACTTACTAAAATCTTGTCATCACAGATTTTAAATTAATTAATAATTACAGTTAATTGTCATTTGCAGAAGAGTATTCCAAACCTCTGTGATACTTTGTACATCTGTTTGCTAAGGTAATACCTGAAACAACCAAGTTTAAATTATTGACTTTGAGTCTGAGACTAGGGACCAACAAATAGAGATATCATGATTGGAGAAAAATTATTAATTCCTCTCAATATCTTAAAGTTGGAGCAAACCCTCACTCAGCCCTCAAAACTGCAGGGAATACAACCCTAGAATATGAAGTATCTCCACATAATTGGAGTTAGTTTCATTCTGGTAAATTGATGCTGCAATCCTTCAGTCAACAGAAGGCCTCAGCTGCTGCCAGGCAGTTTGAAGTAGCTAGGTCCTACATTAAGTCATTTACTTGGTGTTGCACAATATTATTTGGAAATGGGTAGGTGAGTTCTTGTGGCCTAGAAAATGTCTCCATGAATCAATGCCATCTGGCCACTGTTAAGAGATGTTTGAAGGGAAACTATCTGGGCAGTAAATAATCAAAAAATATTCTGCCCAGGATATTCAGGGCTGATTACTCTGGATTTTGTTTTTCTTCTTTGATTAACCTTCTCATTAAGCTGAGAGAGTATTGTTAAAATGGCTGCAGAATAGAAATTGGATGTTTGAAAGTAGATAACTATTGCTCCCATGTCTTTGGTTATAGAATCATAGGATCATAGAGTTATACAGCATGGAAATGGGGCCTTTGGCCCAACTCATCCATGCTGACCAACTTGCCAACCTGAGCTAGTTTCCTTTGCCTGCATTTGGTCTACGTCTGAACCTTTCCCATCCTGTCTAGATGTCTTTTAAACATTTATATGACTCTATCACTTCCTCTGGCAACTTGTTCCAAAGACCCACCATCCTCTATGTGGAAAAAGTAGCTCTTTATGTCCCCTTTGAATCTTGCCCCTCTCACCTTCAACCTATGTCCTGTGGTTTTAGGATCCCCTACCCTGGGAAAAAGGCCGTCACCATTATCTCATCTATACCCCTCAAGATTTTATATACCTCTGTAAGCACACCCCTTAGCCTCCTACATGCCAGGGGAAAAAAGCCCCAGCCTATCCAGCCTCTCTTTATGACTCAAGCCGACCAGTCCCAGTTACATCCTCCTGCCCCCTTTCCATCTTAGTGACATCCTTCCTCTAACTAGGCAACCCAGACTGCACACAATACTCCAAATGTGGTCTTAGCAATGTCTTGTACATCTGTAACATGACATCCCAACTCTTGTACTCAATGGAAACACAAGAGACTGCAAATGCTGGAATCTGTGTGTTGCTCTCATACTCAGGTGCTCTGACTGATGAAGGCAAACATGTCAAATGCCTTCTTCACCACCCTGTTCTTCAATGTCGTCACTTGTACCCCTAGGTCTCTCTGTTCTACAATACCCTCTAGGGCTCAGCCATTTACTGTGCAAGTCCTGGTCTGGAAAATGTTGTAGAACACAGAAACCTGGGGGTACAAGTGACAACAGTGGAATGCAACATTCCCAGAATGCAACACTTCACACTTGCCTGAATTAATTTCCATCTGTCATTCCTTAGCCCACTTTCCCAGTTGATCTCGATCCCTGTTGCAATCCTAGATAACTTTCTTCACTGTCCACTGTACCATCAATTTTGGTGTCATCTACAAACTTACCAACCATGCCAGCTACATTCTCACCCAAACCATTAATATAGATGACAAACAACAGTGGAGCCAGCACTGATCCCTGTAGTACACCGCTGGTCACCAGCCTCCAGTATGAAAAACAACCCTCCACCACAACTGTTTGTCTCCTACCACCAAGCCAGCTTTGTATCCATTTTGACTAGCTCATTTTGGGTCCTATGTGATCTAACCTTCCAGACTAGCCTACCAGGTGAGTTATATCCAAAGAGTTGGACTATTTTTTCAGGTCAAACTGTTGTTGGACATTTCCAGCAATTGCTGTTTTGTATGCATGGTGTAGAATATGATGTATGTGATTTCTGTTTAATTTCTTTTACTTTAGTGCTGAATAGCGATGCCCTGCTAATCTAATGAATTAGCTGTCCACTGATAATAAAATCAAGATGGCTGTGTTGCAGTATAAATGTTAATGAAGAGATTGATTAAGCACTTCTTGCAACAGACAAGAAGACTTCTGAGAAGTCCCAGTTGTGGGACTGGTGAGATCAGATAACCTGCATGTGGAATTATCTGATGCTGCATATTCTGATTTCTATACACACAGGCTAATATCTCCTTACACCACAATGGAGTTGCAGTTTATATGGCATTAATTTGGCCCTGTACAGCTTTTTTTTCCTTGAATTGTAGTTGATAGAGTCCAAAGCCAGGGAAAGAGCAGGACAGGGGTGGATGGGAGAATCAGGCAAATGGACCAAAGAAGATGCTTACCCAGGAGACTGCAATGTGCTGAAAATTTAAGCAAAATTATATGAATGGAATAATAAATGCAAAAGATTCTAGTTTACCTGCATTTAGATTTCATTGTTTTAAACATAGATTTTTCGCTAAACTTATACTGATAACATAGCAGTGATTGTTCAACAATTATATTCATGTTAAATAACTAATATACGTTACATTTTCTTTTCATTGCTTTTACGTGTTTTCTGATTGATAAACTGCAAAATGAAAGTCCTGATGTAAATATTTTGGGAAAGGTTTTTTTGTGGATTTCCCTTATGTTTCTTTTGCACAAAACTTGAAATTTTAAGATTATATAAGATTTCTTTATTAGTCACATGTAAATCGAAACACAGTGAAATGCATCTTTTTGCGTAGGATGTTCTGGGGGCAGTCTGCAAGTGTCGCCACACTTCCAGTGCCAACATAGCATGCCTACAACTTCCTAACCTGTATGTCTTTGGAATGTGGGAGGAAACTGGAGCACCCGGAGGAAACCCACGCAGACCTGGGGAGAATGTACAAACTCCCTACAGACAGCGACGGGAATTGAACCCGGGTCGGTGGCACTGTAATAGTGTTACACTAACCGCTAATGACGAAAAAAAAAAGTAGGGTTCATTATTAACACCCAACTCCCCTCCAAATCACAGGTGTGAGGAGACAACGATTTATACCCTTAAAAACAGGAAGTGTCCAAGTCCCAATGCATGTACGTCTTTTTGTTTTGCACATCAGCAGGCTGCCAATACCTGCTTGGTGAGACGGGTCACTTCGTTTTTGTATTTTACTGGACTCCTACTGTGGGATTGGTTACTGGTTTAAAACAGGCTTTCCCAGGACTTGGGAGACTCAGTAGTGTTAGCAAGGCAGGAGCTTCCAGTTCAGAAAGTTGCGTGTCACTTTGCTTGTGGTCCAGGAGGAGTAGGAGAGGGCCCTCAGTCCCTCAAACAAAACCTTGGTCTTTTTGTTTTTTGCCTCCCCTGTGCAGTCTGTAATCATCATTTCTCCAACTGATGATTTCTGACCTGCACTGTTGTCCGTCCTGCTGGTACTATCGTTCCCCCTCCCACCTTTGAGCTCCCATTCACAACCGTGTCTGGCTGTGTCCTCTTTCTGCTGGTTTTCCCGCTGAGCAGGCAGCCAATCTGCTTGTGAGGCAGGAAGTGGAAGACACCCCATGCTCAGCTGTGGCCTCCTCTCCTCCCTGCCACTCTTTCTGAATATGTCAAACTATTTAGTTAGCTGGAAGTGAATTAGGTTCTTAATCGTACAGGATTGAGGCCATGTTACTCCCAGCAGAAATGTCATGAAGCATCTTACATTTTGTGAAGCACTTGTAAGTCTGAAATTCAGAGTGTTGATCTGTTAGGTACATCAGTGTTGCCAGCCCAGAACTAGAGGACCTGGCCAGTCTTCATGGAGTCTTTTATCAGAGCAGCGTGAACCTCTATAGATTCAATGATTTCAGAGCGATTTTAAAAAATAGAGTAGATTACAAACATAAGCAACTTTTACACCATGTGTAGATTAGTGTTTCATTATCCTTTTACTAAAAGGACTTCTGATACTTAAAATGTATTTGTTCTCACTGGACTGCACTTTTCCAGGTCTTTTCTTTGACCGGTGATCTAAGATCAACATCTTGATGCCTTACAGGGAATATCCATTAGCTTAGCTTTTCACCCCATTGACAGTCCCCAACAATAGTTTCTACATGTTGTTACATAAATGTTAGTACTGAGGGGAAATCGTCACACAGTGGTTAAATTACTGAACTAGCAACCAGAGTTCTGGATCAATGATCCAGACACAGCATTCTGAATCCTGCCATGGTGCTAGGAAATTAAAATTCAAGTAATTCCAAAAAAATTGAAATATATATGTAAAAAAGTTGTCTCAGTAATGATAATCATGAAACAACCAGATTGTTGGACTTCAAGCAGGTTTAGACCATTTGATCCTTGTGCCTCCTCCTCTGTTCATTAAGATTTCCTCAGTGCCACTTTCCAGCACTAACTCCATATCCTTTGATTCTCTTAACTTCAAAAAAAAACTATTGATCTGTCTTGAATATTCTCAGCAATCGAGCATCCACAGCCCTCTTGGGTAGGGGATTTCAAAGATTCACTACCCGAGAAATTCCTGAAGAAATTCCTCCTCATCACTGTCCAAAAGGCCAACTCCTAATTTTGAGACTCTGACCATTGATTCTTGACAGGCTCTGTAAGAGTTTTATATGTTTCAATGAGATTGCTTTTCATTTTTCTGAACTCGAGAGACCACAGGCACAGTTGTGGATAGAAGATTGGCTGACTGGCAGAAGACAGAGTGGGAATAAAGGGGGCCTTTTCCAGTTAGCTGCCAGTGACGAGTGGTGTTCTGCAGGGGCTGCTACTTTTC
This sequence comes from Rhina ancylostomus, assembly GCA_030265395.1. Classification (NCBI taxonomy): domain Eukaryota; kingdom Metazoa; phylum Chordata; class Chondrichthyes; order Rhinopristiformes; family Rhinidae; genus Rhina; species Rhina ancylostomus. The sequence continues at coordinate 27,908,202 of JARFYF010000119.1, read as the reverse complement.
ATGTTATATGTTAATAATCTGGATGACTGAATTGAGTGTGGCCAAGTTTGTGAATGATACAAAGATAGGTGGAACAGCAGGTAGTGTTGAGAAAGCAAGGAGTCTGCAGAAGAACTTGGACAGGTTGGGAGAATGGGCAAAGAAGTGGCAGATGGAACACAATGTAGGGAAGTGTATGGTCTTATGGTCTCTCAGACTTTTACAATCTGTATCACCAAGAAGTATCAGGTCATGGGAATGCCACCACATGCCGGTTCACCTCCAAGTCACACACCATCCTGATTTGAAAACATATCATCAGTCTGTCATTGTCATTGGGTCTGAACCCTAAAACTCCTTCCCCAACTGTACCAGCCTTCACCAGGACTACAGTGGTTCCAGAAGGTGGTTCATCACCACTTTCCCAAGGGCAATTCAAGATGGGCAATAAACGCTGGCTTTGTGTGAGATGCCTATGTCCAAAAAGTGAACAAAGTAACAAAATCATAACTTGAATAGTTTAGGAAACATGGATGGTTGGAGAAGTGTGGGTGGGTTGGCAAGGTTGGCTTAGGATTCGGATAAGTTGGTGGGAAGCAGTATTATGCTAACCTGCACGTGTTGATTAGAATACAGACAGCATGTGCTGCTTGCTTCATGCAGGCAGAGGAGAAGATAGGAAGCAATCCTTATGTTGCAGGAATCCATCCAAGTTTTTGATTAGAAAGTACCGGCAAAAGATTGCCAACAAATTCATTGCCATTATCCTTTCTAACCCAGGTCACAAGATGTGGTTTCAGAAGATGATTTGACTTGGGTTGTACAAACACTTTTTAAGCAACTTCTCACCCTAGCCTCAGCCACCCTGTTGGAGAGCTCACATCTTCCTCCACACTCAGCACCATTTCAGACTTCACATCTACAGCTCACATCTCACAAAGACAACAATCTTATTCTTTCATGAAGAATGTCAATAAGCTTACAAGACCCGAACCAATATAATTCCCATTTTCTTGGAGAAAGAGATGACATATTACGTCACTCTTTGGGGGCCAGCTTGTCATTGTCTCCTTTCTCCCAATGAAGCTGTCAAACTGGAAGACCTGGTAACAAATGAAAAGATAGCCATGGCTACAGCCATTACTCAAGGATATGCCAAGTGGGACTTCTTTGTTTCTAATTCTCCTTGTCTCTCCACTTTATTCATCCAACAAACAACTCATCATAAGCTGCAGATCGATTCCGACACAAATTGGTCTTCTGTGTTGTCCCTTGTGTCAGGCGAACTCATATTTCCTCTCCCATGTACCTGACTTATTTCAGCCCTATAGATATCTTTCAGCTAAAGTTTGGGTGATGCCTCAGCACTTCGTCCAACTCTTCCAGCCACTAGCTCAGACACCAAAACTCTGGAACTCTGCTGTGGAACAGAATGACATTACTCCCTAAAAGCTTCTTTTAAAATATCTAAGGTGACTCCTGTGCTCCCAAGTCAGCCATATAATGGAAGGCAGCTTTGTTGTAAGGTGCAGTATCACAGTAGGTTACACTGCATTGCTGATGGAGCTGACTTCTTGCACAATGAAAGGGGGACATTCCTTCATGCTTTGTACATAGCCTTAATCTAACGTGTAGATGGTCTCCTGCACACTCTTTAGTTTTGTCTGCAAGCTTTCAGGAAGTAACCCTGTGCTGAAAACATTTCATTATACATATCAATAGACTTCATCAGTAAGTCACTCCTCAAAGTCACCAAGTCCACTGTAGTAGAACAAACATGGAACATCACTCTTAGATGAACTGGTACAGATTACGCCCTTTCCGCTTGTCATAAATCTTGTGCACTTATTCCTGCTGAGTCATCTTTTGCAGATAAAAAGAAAAGCTTGTATATTTCCAGTGCCTTTCCTGAACACCAGAGACCTTAAATCACTTGTAGCTATACAAGCAGGATTGATGTATTGTAGAAATTTCAGCAGTCAATTTATACAGAGCATGTTCCCACAATACTGTAGCTATGTAATAGTGGTTTGATGAACCAATTCAATTATATTGACTGAGGGATAAAAATGTTCAAGAAAACAAGAGGAAAGTAGTTCCCTTTTCACCATAGAGCAAAAGTCACTGTCATGATGTCTCTCAATCTTAGAGGTTGGCTTGGATGAGGACTTAATTTGGGTCTATTTTGAATAAACAGACCACATTGGACTGGCGCAGAATTAGAAGCTCGACTGGCATAATGGCCTTTACCTGCTCAATGCAGTGGTCACAAGCAAAATGAATATTTACTCTTAATGTTCCCGGCAATTTGAGAGGAAGGGTAAACTTTAATTCATCCCCTTTGATACCATTCAGTCTTCATATGAGGGGTTCCCTTTCATTATTTTTATTTAATATTTCATGCTTGCAGCTATTTCCTCTATATTTACATGGATGGACTTCAAATGATTCATGGCTCTTGTGCCAATGCACCATTTTCAGTCCAGGCCTATTGGTCCTACTAGAAGCACAAAGGACTGCAGATGCTGGAATCTGGAGCAAGAAACACTGCTGGAGGAACTCAGCAAGTCAAGCAGCGTCTGTGGAGGGAAATGGACAGATGAAGGATCTCGACCATCCATTTCCCTGTACAGATTCTAATGTACAGATCCCGGCGAGTTTCTCAATGGGTCAGGCAGCATTTGTACAGGGAAATGGACAGTCTTGCTATTGATCCTGCTAGTTTGTTTTTCTCTTCTTGGGCAGCCTTTGGGACCGAGGATGACTTTCTTCTGCGTGTTGAGAGGTGGCCAATAAGATCATTGTGGAGACTAAATATGGTGCAGGAGCTAGGAGCGGTTGAGTGGGTGGTTTGTGAGGCTCCTGTTGCTTACACAGGATCTCTGTATGCTCCGAATGCTTGGTTTTCAATTTCATCCCAAATGCTGCTTCTCCACTCTGATCAAGGGCCACAGATTCACAAGAATCAATGAGGAGGTTGCATTTTTTTCAAGTCAGCTTTGAGCACAATTTGAATCTTTTCCTCAATCTGCGTGGTGATCTGTTCCTGGGCCAGAGTTCTGAACAGTGTCTGTTTCAGGAATCTAGAACAACATGGCCTGCCCTTTGGAACCAACTGAGTGTAACCTTTATAAGTATGTTGCGGGCACTGCAGTCTGCAAACAAATAAATAGTGTGCCCTTAACACCTACACCACCCTTCAGGCTTCAAAGCAAAATATGTGTGCTTAGGATACAAGCTCTGGTGATGATGTAGTTTTCGTATGATTTCCTGTTTTTACAAGGCACGGTTATGCATTCAAGTCTGTTTTGTTTTAAGTGATGCGGGTACACTTTTGTCAAGTTGCTCGGTAGAATTTGCAGTGGGTTTATTTTACAGTCAACCTCAAGTTGCAACTGTAAGCACATTCTAATGTCATGCTGATGAGCACCTACACTATCATTTACACTCCAGACAGACTCTGAAAGGTCATAAGCACCAAGATGTGTGGAACCATTCACTGAATAGTTAGTTGGATTTGACTTTACCTGTTTAACCTTCATGATAGTTTTTGCAGTGCATTACTAGAGGAGTGAGAGATAGAAATGGTATGTGGTGCTTCATGGGGCACTTGAGAACTGAACCAACATTGTGAGCAATTGTTTGTCCCCTTAAAAAATTCTGACTGAGAGATTAGGAAATCAACAGCTCAAATGTGAACAATGAAATGCTGTTTGGAACAATGTCTTCAAAACCAATTCAGATATGGAAAAAGAAATACGGAAAGGGAAGTGAAGACTAGATTAAGAAAGGAGCAGAAAGAAAATAAAATGGATTTTTTAGAAAATCAATTTTTTATATCTTCTATAACAATTAAGAATTGAAGAATTAGACTCTGCACAGTAATATTCAATGTGAGGCAGATTGACTGACCATTACCAATCTTTGTCATTTTAATAAAAGTACATTTAATCATGAATTGACTTGACTTGTCTTTCAAAGATGAGTCTACCTTGTGTCGACAATAGAACTTCAGGAGCCTGTTGTACCCTGTGCTCTTGAATAGGCAGCCAGATAGAAGGATGCCCTTTTTAGAAAGATAACAGATAAGTGACACATCTTCAGCTGGCAGCATCTCCCTTTTCACAGTTGTGCCTCTACACTCAAACCCCTCCCCACTACCCAATCCCATCTGCCCTTTACCAATTTGCTTCTTAAATAACCGTGGGCCCTATCAGCCGCACTGATACTTTGACAACAATTTTGGGCCTTTATCTTTAATGCCATGGATGTAATGGAGCGGATATTTAATATATATTTTTG
>JARFYF010000119.1:27875497-27885719 GCA_030265395.1 Rhina ancylostomus | reverse complement strand
CACTTAAATAATTAAAAGACATTATTTTAAAAAATCTGTAGATACAAGAGGCTGCAGGTGCTAGAAGCTGTTGGAATAAACAAGATGCTGGAGGAACTCAATGGGTCACAGATGCTACCTGACCCACTGAGTTCTTCCAGTATCTTGCTTGTTGTTTGATTTAAAACAAACTGTTTGCTTTAAAATCTAAGCTACCCATTCTTCTGTTTTGCAGTGACTTCTCTCCATTCATGGGATGTTGTGGCTTCAGTGGGCCAATTTGCCAACCAAGTGTTGGGGGATTCAACAAGTTCATACTCTGCCTCTGGACTCTGTGTGGAGTCCATCTGAAGTCCAGTATCAGAAGACAGGCAGGAAACCAGCAGGGCATGGAGGCAACAGGGAAGAATTTAAAAAAAGTTGCTTACTATGGGGATATGAAGCCTGTGTTATCTTTGCCTCCCAGGATAACTGGAATAGCCAACAGTGCTGACAGGTGAGAGCAGGTGGTCTGGTCAGATCTGGTAGTATATGGATGTAAAGTAGTGATGTGAGTATGCCAGATTTGGAGGGTAATGTGAGCAGTACTGGGGCAGGGAGAGTGGTGGTGCCCAGAATCAGAGAAAATGTTGGTTTTATGGATCACGTGTATTAAACATAAAAGCAAGAATGCTTTTGGAGAGATTGGCAGCTGCTGAAATATTGTGTTGAATGAAGGACTATAGGCCAGACTGCTGAGATTTTGGAACTCTGGAAAGATATTATTTTGTGATACAGAAGGAAATAAGGTTCAAAGGGGGAAGAGTTATATGACATTCGGTCTTTTGCACTTGTCTTTAAGGAAGCTAATGTCCATCTGTAGTGTCTGCTCCAGCACTGAGGTGCTCTGAACCAGAGTAAGAGTAGATAGTTATCTGGACCTTCCTGTTTAGACTTAGCAAATCTTTTCTTATGCAGACCTTGTGACTATATAAGTGCTCCAGTTTTTGCTAAGAATTCTGACATCAGGTATTTTAAATTAGGAGCAAGCACATCACTGTGCCATTTTGTTAACAATATCAGTTCTTTTTAATTCCAGTTTCCATGGTATCACTACAGGATAGAATTATCAGTCCTAACTGATTGCAGGTGCAGATCAGCTGATGGGGTCCAGCAAATCTGACTGATCATTACAGCCTGGTCTGTACTATGGCATCCAGCTAGACCTTCTGATGAGTTAATTACAGTGACTGGAAGTGCTCATACTGGGAATACGTCATTGCTTTATTTTAACATCATTAAAGCATTGAAATTGAGCCTCTTTCTAATCTTCTGTCTCAGTCAGGCCAAGGGAAATTTCAAAATCCGCCACCCTTCTTATGCACCATCCCATTGGAGCTCAGCAGGATGGTAGCAAAAGGACCAGAAATTCGACTGGCATCTGGAGTATATTGAGATCAGGGTTTTTGTTTGGGTTAGAACATATGCTAAATTGGAGAACTGTATATTTTTATCCTGCGTGAATAACAGATCTTGACCATGAGGTTTTTTTTAGTTTTAGTAAAAGTTAATATGGATATTTTTGGACAAATATGGACATAAGGGTTTTGAGCTTTTTTTGATTCCAGGCCAGTTATATTATTAAGTGATTGACATGGAACACATTGGTTGAAATCACAACACCAGTATTAGTAGGCACACACACAGGTTGTGTACATCAACTGACTTCGCATGTCCCAACCTCAGCAGTGACTGCCTTGTGCATTAGCACTGAGCTACATACAGACCTGGCCCATCTTGGTTTGGCAGAACCACGAGGAAAGACACCACCAGTGATGGTCAATCACCTTCTCCCTATAACTTTGCCAGTACTTCCACCCAGACAAACTGCTGTTATCCTTTGCGAATGAGGTCCCCGGAGTGCGGAGCAGGGTCATCCCATTCACACCTATTTGTGCAGCAGCACCAATACTTCTCCAACTGTCAAACTTAGATTCAAGTATTCATTTGCTTCATAACTTGTTGACTGATTTCATTTGCTTCTCCCATATTTATTTTGTTAGCCATGTCCTTGTTTGTCCCCCTGCCCCTTTGGGGCAGTGTAAAATATAAACCCAAAACATTTAAATCCTTTCTCTAGATTAAACTGCATCCCTCTTCCATGTATAACCATTACTTTTAAGTTACTTTACTGTGGCAGGATTTTCTACAGTTAATGTGATCCATGCATATGGATGGTAAGCCATTTCAACTCAGTTAGATAGCCAGTGTGGATGGAGTTTTGGGCCCCGTATCTTAGGAAGGATGTACTGATGTTGGAGAAGGTTCAGAAAAAATTTACAAGGATGATTCCTGGAATGAAAGGGCTTAGGTTTGTCGGCTCTTGGACTGTACTCATTGGAGTACAGAAGAATGAGAGGGGACGTCATAGAAACATTTAGAATGTTGAAAGGACAGGACAGAGTAGATGAGGTTAAGCTCTTTCCCCTGGTGGGTGAGACCAGGACTAGAGGGCACAATCTTAGAATTAGAGGGTACCAGTTTAAAACAAATGAGGAGAAATTTATTTAGCCAGAGGGTAGTGAAATTATGGAATTCTTTGCCATGTACAGCTGTGGAGACCCAATCATTGGGGGCATTTAAGGAGGAAATTGATAAATATCTAATTAGTCAAGGTATCAAGGGATATGGGGATAAGGCTGGAAATTGGGGCTAGATAGGAATAGTATTAGTTTAGCTCATGGAGCAGACTTGATGGGCTGAATGGCCTGCTCCTGCTCCTTTATCTTGTGAGTAACCCAGCAGACCCATGTAAATATATAACCAAAGTTTGGATAAAGGGTAACAAGTAGATGCAATGTATTTGGATTTCCAGAAGACATTTGATAAGACACCACATAAAAGGTTAATGCGTAATCTATTAGCATGGCTAGGGGTGTGGCTAACAGAAAACAGAGGGTGTGGGTTAATGCATCATTTTCAGATGGCATTCAGTAACTAAAAGGGTGCCACCGGGATCTGTGCAAGGACTTCAACTTTTTACAATCTGGATTGATGACTTGGATGAGGAGACCAAGTGTACTGCAACCAACTTTACTTTACAAAGAGAAGTGTGTTATCAAGTTGTGAAGAGAACACAAACTACCTACATGCTTTTGCAAGCTCTTTAAGTGGGTGACCAAGAAGTTGGCATACAGAGTATAATGTGGGAAAATATAAGTTAATCCACTTTGGAGTGAAGAATCAGAAAATAAGTTATTATTTAAATAGTGAAAGACTATAAAATTTTGTGATACTAAGAGATCTGAGGCTCCTAGCACATGAAACCCAAAGAATTGGCATGCAGGCACAGCAAGTAATTTGGAAGGTGAATGGAATAAGTGTTTGTATTGCAGGGAGCAAGGTGTATAAAAATAAGGAGGTTTTAATGCAACTTCACAGAACACTGGTGAGACTGCACCTGAAGTACTTCATACAGTCTTGGTCCATGTTTAAGAATACTTTGTATTAGAGGCAATGCAGAGAAGGTTCACTAGGTTGTTTCTTGGGATGAAGAGGTAGATGCATATAGTGCAATTGAATAAGTTGGATCTATACTCTCAATTGCTTGTTGCATGCCAGCCCTTTTGGCTTCATGCTGTAGGACCCTAGGTCTCTTCGTACCACAACATTTTGTAGTCTCTTTCTATTTAAGTAATGCTTGATTTTTCATTTTTCCTTCTAAAGGGGATAAACTCACATTTTCCTACATTATACTCTGTCTTCCACTTTCTTGGTCACACACTTAAAACCTGCCTATATCTCTGCAGGTGGATGCTAAATGGATGTTTTTCCTACTGGAAGTTTCAAGAATTAGGAGACATAGATTCAGAGTAAGGGGATCACCCATTTTAAGATGGAGGTGAGGAGGAACTTTCTCCAAGAGTTGTGATCATTTGGAATTCTGTACCCCAGGGAGGTGGAATCATAGAATACATTCATGTTGAAGGTTGCAGAACATTTAGATTGTGATAGAGTATGGAGGGACAGAGGGAGAGTGGGAATCTGGTCTTGAAGCCATGATTGGATAAGCCACGTTTTTACTGAATGGCAGAGTAGGGATGAGGGGCCAATTGGCTTTTCCTTGATCTTGTTTATATGTTCATAAACATCCAGGAATAGTTTTGCATGTTAATTGACTGCAAATGATTTTTCATATACAGAAGTTTACCAAATAAGATGATGGTCACACCAGTGTGGAACAGGTAATATTAGTGAATTTCACTCAATGTAGATCGACCACATTTTGATTAGAAAGGTGAACAGACTCTTAGTTGAATGGAAATTTTCAGTGTGAATTCTTTGCCATGTGATTTTCTGCAATAAATCTCCAACTGGTTCCTGTTGCATCTTTATAGAATTCTGTGGAAATATTTCATCCTGCAATACATTTATAAAAACTTCCATTTCATCCATTTTTCAGAAGGCTATGATCTTCAGTCTTTGAATTAACAATTTGTAATTCTGATTTATATAACTGCAGTTCTAATTGAACATGGAGCGGAACAGCACAGGCCCTTCAGCCCATGATGTTGTGCCAAACTAATTAAGCTAATGACGCTTAATTACACTAATCCCTTCTGCCTGCACATGGTCCATATCCCTTCATTCTTTACATATTTATGTGCCTATCTAAGAGCTCTTAAACACCTCTGTCATATCTGCCTCCACCAACACCCCTGGCAGTGCATTCTGGGCACCTAAATTGCATTGTTCTTATCCAGTCTCTGCAAATATTTTTGCAAAAAATGTTTAAAATTGAGCCAAAACCAAAATGAACTGCATATTTAAGCAGAGAATATCGCTGAAATTACTCCTGTTGTTATTTTTCCCACAATAGCAGATGCACTCAGCAGAAAACACTAAGTTACTGAGACATTGAGTTTCACATTAAATAGAAAATAATTGTTTTCACTGTCTCTCTGCAGTTGGGTTAGAAAGACTTAAATACATCAAGTACAGTAATATATATTACAGGCAGCTGTACCTGGCTAGATAATCACTGATTTTTGAGGTTTTTCTTTCATCATTTGCTCTCAGATTTTAGCACTCAGCAGTATTGATTTCTATAACATTACACTTCCTCTGTAATGGTCACTAAAATTCTGTTGTTTTGCCATCAAAGATGGCAACATTAGTTAGATCTTTCAAGCAATTGTTAAACAGACAGAAACATGATAACCTGCTAATTTTGATGTATTAATGAATGTACTTAATTTATATTTGCATATCCTTTGTGCAAATTCATTCCTGTTCCTTCTGAAATCAAAACAAAGTTAGACTGTAGGTTCTGTAAATGTGCTCTGAAAACCTACCGGACCACAAAATAGCTTTTATTTCTTTTAAATTACTGCACATTTTGATATTAAGGGTAGCAATTTATTGGAGAGAAGACAGCTGCATGTGTATTATGTTTTTCAACTGGGAGGTCTTGGGCTTTCTTTAAATAAACTAGTTCAGGTTTTGATATGGAAGGAGCCTGTGTTGGCAACTCTTTCTTTGTGTGCATGGCATTCCCACTCATGCTGGCTCCAAATAATGTTTTTGTTTAAGTTCTCTTTTTTTGTGTGGTAACCTCTTGACAGGTTGCAATTGTGCCGAGAAAGCCTGATTAGCATAGGCCTAGTTTTCTCCAGAAAACAGATATTAATCCTCTCGTTGAAAGAGGCACAGAGTCTCATGGCTGTTTTGATTGGCTGATACTGATCCTTGTCCTAATAATAAATAATCCAGAAGATGGAAATCTGAAATATAAATGGAAATAATACTGGAAATATATTCAGCAGATCAGTCGGTAGTTGTGGAGGGAGAACGACAGTTCTAGATTTTAGGAGGGTGGACAGCGAGCAAAGAGAAATGGTAGGCAAGAGTGATTTAAATTACTGGAAGGAATGTTGGAAAGGCAAACAGCATGCTAATTAACTAAGTAAAGAAATAAAAATTGGGTCTGGAGGAAGTGTAAATGGCAACAGCAGATTATTTCCAGAACTTGGTCCTGGAAAAATGTGAGCAATGATACCAAACTGAAATTGTTGAGCTCACTGTTACGATCATAGGGTTGGTAATTGTCTAAGTAAGGTGCTGTTCTGGAACAATATTGGAAGCAGAGACCACATTTGGGAGTGGGACACATGATTAAGCTTGGAGTTTAGTGTCATATTTACAGCTTGAATGAAGATGTTCTGCAAAGCAAACATCCAATCTGTGTTTGCTTTACCCAGCACAGAGAAATCACGTGTGTGTGTGTGCGTGTGTGTGTGTGAGAGAGAGATCCAGAATGAGGTTGTATTTCTTTATGGATCTTTGGGCTGCAGGACAATAGCTTCATGTTGTCCCAGTTTAAGCTCATACTGGTTCATAGCAGTAGTAACTAAAGATAACTTCCTATTCTGCTTATCTTTGGAATTAAAACCTTGTATCTGTAAAAATGTTCAAAAGTGTTCATAAAGTTATCAGATTGTGATGAAAAACTAACATGCTGGTCTCTTTCTCTCTGGAAGGGAGCCCACTGTCCTTGGTCTGGTCTATATGTGACTGTAGTTCTACACCTGGGTGGTTGACTCATGGCCATCCTCTGAAATGGGCAAGGATGTCCCCTCAGTTGCTTGAATCTGCTTTAAAGAATAAGTAAAAAATTATAAATTCATCCTGTTTTGATATGCAGTTTAAAAACAGCATAGTAGACCCTGGAAGTTATCCTTGATGATAACTGCATATTAGCACCACTATTACAAGAGCTGTCTCACAGACTATTCAACCAATAAACTTGAACAGTCACACACTCAGAATCATATCTATCATCTAAAATTACATGGCAATGTTTCATCTCACCAGCAGGACACACTTGTCAAAAGTCGTGGCATTGGTTATGTGTAGACTTACAGAAATGCCTCAGGAAACCCTAACTGTAAGCCTTGGTCCCATGAAGTCTCATTGCATCAGACCAAACATGGACAAGGAACCCTCTTGCTAATTAACAAAGTATCAAAATTTAGCATTAGTCTGGGCCATTAATTGCAATGGCATGCACTGCATTGCAATCAGCAACCTCGCCCTTGCGAACAGCAATCAGTCATTTTGCTGCACAACCCTCTGGCACAGTTCATCTGTGACTGAACTCCATATACCCAGTTTAGCAACATATCCCCTAATACCTTGGTTAATTAATCCCGAGCAGACATTCGTGATTGACTTGATAGTCATCTGCTGCTTGTGGAAAAGTGTTCCAAAGTTATACCACAATTGGTATGTAAAAGTACTTCCTAATTTTATTTGTGACACTCAGAATCAGTTAAATACATCTATCGTTTAATTTCACAAACAGCATGGTTTCTCTCCAAATACCTCATGTTTCTCTTAATTTCAATCAATCACTTCTTAATTGTCTGAATTTAGTTTAGGTCTATAGCAGGATAATCAGTGTGAGTTGATAGGCATGTAAGAGCAAATAGTGACATAAGTTGAGGGTCTGGGACTGATGGCAGTGCTGTGAGACCCAGCACACTTGATGAGCTGAATAACCTCCTTTTGCTTTACAAGGAAATTGAGGTTCAGCAAGTGACTAAGAACACAGATGAACTGTTTGCCTTTATTGTATAGAGGAAAGAGTAAAGAAGTCTTGCTACAACTGTAAGTAAACAGAAAATTTGGAAACTTTCAACAGATCATGCAGCATCTGTGGAAAGAAAAACATGAGTTAACATTCCAGGTCAGAAACCCTTTGTCAGAACTGAGAGAGAAAACAAGTTCTACAACTTTATATGGCTTTAGTGAGATCACCTGCATACAGTATTGATCTCTTTACTTAAGGACAAATATATTCTAGAGGCAGTGCAGCAAAGATTCAGTGGAAGAAGATGTTGTCTTATGAGAAATGACTGAGTTTATGCTTTCTGGAGCTTAAAAGATTGAGCAGTAGTCTCATTGAAATGTAAGATTCAGTGGGGGCTTGACAGGTCAGTTGCTGTGAGACATTTCCCTTGATGGGAGAAATCTAGAATTATACAATTTTGTTTCAGGATAAGGAGTCAGTCACTTATAATTGAGATGAAGAGGGACCTTGTCTCCCAGAGAGTTGTGAGTATTCAGAATTGTCTATCTCAGAGGGCTGTGCCGCTGAGTCATAGATACATTCAAGGCTGAAATAGATAAACTCTTAGAAATAAATTGCTTAGTGAGAGCTAGCCACACTGCCATTTTAATCTCATGTATTTTGATAGATTGAGGCATCTGCTCGGGGTAGATACAGGACATCATAAATATAAATAGGGGTGCTGTGATGCAATTAAGATTTTGTCATTTTAACAAAAATATCATGGAAGTTCGGCTCAGAGCCCAAGCTGCCGGTAAAATCTGGTGATATTGGCCTCTCAAAACTGCTGAAACAGAGTATAAGGGTAAATGTATTATGAGATCTATGTGCTTTGTACTCTCTGAATTGCCTGGAGAGTTTCCAGCTCCTATATTGCTTCTTATTGATGACTTTGCCTTACTAACGCTCTGTATGCCTTTGTCTGTTTCTCACGGGAACTATTTTTAAACAATCTAATTCAGATGGAGAAAATGTTGGAGGAAGGAACAGCAGCTCAACAGTAACAACGACAAAGCGTACAAGGTGTTTGAGGGGTTGCTCAAAGGAAGCCATCCACATCACACAAGCTGTTCAGCCTGACAGCCGTCTGGAACCATCAAGAGGCCTTACTTCTCCAGATAGGGTTGTGCAAAGGACCTGCTGCCAGTGACTCTGAATGCCATTGCAACCCTCAAAGTATCTCTCAGCTCCATCATCCTGTCTGCTGCAACTAACCTGTAGATCCACTTCAGCCATTAACATTTGAGGGTGAGAGGATTTGCAGCAGGGTCTATATTATCTTGCATCCAGGGCATTATTGACTTCACACACGTCATCAGTGCTCTTCAATACCAGCAGCCAGCCCTCATGAACCAGTAGAGTCCTGTTGCTGTGTGATCCTGCCTGCAAAACTTTGCAAGGTATCAAGGCAGCCACCACAACAGTTCTGTCTGTAACCTTTTCACCAGCATGGCTACTGCAGGGTAAAGATAAATGACTCATGATACTCCCTGGCATCACAACTAGGGTATATAAATGCGTCCAAATGGATTGAGAACACAGTGGGTTGAAGTAGTGGTTCACATGTCAACAAGTACCTCATAAAGAATCCCCCACATTATAATACCATCTCACATGTTGTGTGATGTCCATAAAGAGGGGCCTAGATTGGGAGGATGTACATCACCAATTAGTCCTCTTGAGTTGAAGAGAGTCAGGCTGAAGGCAGAGAACTCAAGCAAGAAGGAGGTCAGCTTGGTACAGCTTGTTTGAGTTTTTTAAGGAGGTAACAAAGGAGATTGATGAAGGCAGGGCAGTAGACATTGTGCCTGTGGACTTTAGTCAGGCATTTGACAAGTTGCTGCATGATGAAGTGGTCTAGAACGTTCAGACACATGGGATCCAAGATGAAATGGCTAATTGGATCCAAAATTGTCTTGGTGGTAGGAGGCAGAAGGTGGTGGTGGTGGAAGGATGCTTTTCTGATAGGTTTATTTCGGGGATCGCTGCTGGGACCCTGGTGGTTTGTGATATATAATAACAACTTGGAGGTGAATATAGATTAGTAACTTTGTGAATGACATGAAAATTGGTGGTGTTGAGGAGAGTGAAGACATTACACTAAGGAAGACAGGCACTAAGGACTGTTGATAAACTGAGGGTCCTTAGGGTTTAAGTCCATAGTTCCCTGAAAGTGACAACACAGCCAGATATTGTGGTGAGGAAGGCATAGGGCATGCTTGCCTTCATAGTTTGGGACATAGAATACTAAAACTGGGATGTTATAATGCAGCTTCACAAAACTCTGGTTAGATAGCACTTTGGGTATTGTGTGCAATTCCAATCGCCACACCTTAGGAAAGGATGTGGTTGTGCTGGAGTGAGTACAGAGGAGGTTTGCCAGGAAGTTGCCTGGACTGGAGGACGTTAGCTATGGGGAGAGATTGGAAAGCCTGGGCTTGTTTTCCCTGGAGCAAAAGAAGCTGAGAGGTGACCTGATAGAAGTATATAAAATTATAAGAGGCATAATAAGAGGTTGGGGTGGCACGGTAGTGTAGTGGTTAGCACGATGCTATTGCAGCACCAGCGACCCGGGTTCGATTCCCGCCGCTGCCTGTAAGGAGTTTGTACATTCTCCCGTGTCTGCGTGGGTTT
>JARFYF010000119.1:27858522-27870072 GCA_030265395.1 Rhina ancylostomus | reverse complement strand
CATCCATCATTAAGGACTGTCACCATCCAGGACATGCCCTCTTCTCATTACTACCATAGGGAGGAGGAACAGGAGCCTGAAGAACCACACTCGATGTTTCGGGAACAGCTTCTTTGTCTCTGCCATCAGAATTCTGAATGGTCCGTGAACCCACGAACTCAACCTTGTTATTCCTCTCTTGCACTATTTTATTTACTTTTTGGTAGCATAGTAATTTTTATGTCTTGGGCTGTACTGCTGCCGCAAAACAACAAATTTCACGACATATGTCAGTGATAATAAATCTGATTCTGAGATCAGACTCCTGTGGCAATGGCCAAATGCTGCCAATTCTCTTCAGTGCCATTGTCCAGTCAGAAAGATTTGTCTCATATTTGTTTACAGACAATGGGCAGTCTTAATTCAGGTTGATGGTACACTAATTGGCTTTGTCTTGCAAGTTTCCAAAACTGATTTATTGCTTTCTCCCCTTGAGCCATTACTTGACTATTAGTTTCATAGGCCTCAACCTTTGCACCAATTCTGGTATGCTATCAATATTTTTTTCACGGTATAAGTTCCTTCATTCCAATACATAGTCATTTCCTCAGGAATGACCTGCTTTTGTACACTCATCGCATGCCTCTGGTAATCAAGCACATTAAATTCTCACTAGCATCACCCCTTATTATGGTCTGTAGCAATTTGCTAACGTTAATTAAATTTTGTTAATGATTTGGCATAAATACCATTTATCCCTACAGCTTGCCTGCAGAAAAGGCAGAGTAAACTTTATTAAGCCAGGGGACGTGAGCCTTAGCCTTAGTAATCCTAACCTCATTCCCAAAAATATTTTGTTCTTGTGCCTGATCTGGGAATACATGAAATAGGAGCTTTTCTACTCTATTCTTCTTCATCTGCAGATCTTACATCCGAAAGAAATGATAAAGTGGCATCACTCTTGAAAATCAATAATTTTTTTCCCAGAACTTGCCATGAATGAGCCATTAATAATTAAATATCCAGTACATTATTAATGATTAAATACACAGCAATCATACTGACTAATGCATTTCCCATCTTAAAACATTGAAAAATACTTCAATGCAACTCTCTGAAGAAAACAATTATCTGTGTCATGTCTTAAATGACGGAGTTTGGATAACAGCAAAATGTTCCCTTCGTATAAACTCACCAGAAAGATTCTGTGCCTGTATGAAGATATAATATATGCTCTAACTCCATCTACAAGTTTGCAGATGATACCATGGTTGTAGGCCGTATCTCAAACAGTGATGAGTCGGAGTACAGGAAGGGGATAGAGAGCTTAGTGGAATGGTGTCATGACAACAACCTTTCCCTCAATGTCAGCAAAATAAAAGAGCTGGTCACTGACTTCAGGAAAGGGGGCAGTGTACATGCATCTGTCCACATCAACGGTGCTGAGGTCGAGAGGGCTGATAGCTTCAACTTCCTGGGAGTGAACATCGTCAACAGCCTGTCCTGGTCAAATCACGTAGATACCAAGGCCAAGAAAGCTCACCAATGCCTCTACTTCCTCAGGAGGCTAAAGAAATTCCATCCCCTTTGACTCTCACCCACTTTTATCGATGCACCATAGAAAGCATCCTATCTGGATTATTCAGGGCTTGGTACAGCAACTGCTCTGCCCAGGACCACAAGAAACTGCAGAGAATTGTGGACACAGCCCAGTGCATAATGAACACCAGCCTTCCCTCCTTGGACTCTGTCTTTACCTCTCGTTGAATTGGTGAAGCAGCCAGCATGATCAAAGACCCCACCCACCCGGGTCATTCTCTCTTCTCTCCTCTTCCATCAGGTAGATGATATAGGAGCCTGAGGGCACATACCACCAGACTTTAGGACAGCTTCTACCCCCACTGTGATAAGACTATTGAAGGGTTCCCTTATAGGATGAGATGGACTATGACCTCACGATCTACCTTGTTGTGACCTTGAAGCTTATTGCACTGTACTTCTTCTGTAGCTGTGACATTTAACTCTGCACTGTTATTGTTTTTACCTGTACTACCTCAATGGACTCTGTACTGACTCAATGTAACTGCACTATGTAATGAATTGACCTGTGTGTTCGGTATGCAAGGCAAGTTTTTCACTGTACCTCAGTGCAAGTGACAATAATAAACCAATACCAAGTATTTACACCTTAGAATTTTATGGTTAAGCTAATCCCTGTCATAACAATGTTCAGGTAGTAGCTCTTAGTTTGGCTTGATTAATACTTGTACTTCTATCTGCAATGGTTTCTGCATTGGTGATGTTCATGTCATATGAGTGACTGGTAAGTAATTATTCAGTAATTAAACCAGATCAGAAGCAGCATTGTAAGTGATACACTGTAGCTAGGGAACAGTGCGAGGTTTTAATATTTGTAAAATAGAACATCTCTCCTGTGACGTGACCTGCATTTGCTTTCTGTAAAGCTGAACTGAATATGAGTATTCTCACCCTTGTTTTCCAGTTCTCCTGTGGCCTTTCCTATATGTATTTTTATAGTCTTTCCCAGCCCTACAACTCGCAGAGATATCTATGCATTGCTAATTTTGATTACCCCAGGAACAAGCGATATTGATCCTATGTTTCTGTGATCTAATCTCCTTATATTCAATGTGGTAGCGTGTCTGTCATTGTGTGGTTGCTCCAGATGTTTATGTGGGTTGCTCTGTGGATTCATCAATTGAGACATCAATGGATAGCCCTTGTCACTCTGTAGCTACAGTTTGATTAGCATGGTGGCACAGATGGTGCTGACACGGCAGTTTGTTTTAGAATGAAGGCACTGTAATGGCTGCCTGGATACCTAGGTTACATGTATGATTCACTACCCCTGATTGTGGTCCCCCTGCATGTTGAGAGAGTGGAATCCCCTTTAATTTGATTATTAGGCAAGAGTTGAAGTATGTGCCCAGTCCATCACATCCTTCCATCCAGTCAATCTTCGTGGTGTGTTGCTACAAAAAGGCTTACAGTATTATCAAGGATGCCCGCCACCCTGTCCATTGCCTTTTCTCTCTTCTACCTTCTAGGAGAAGATATGGGAGCTTGAAAGCCCAGACGACCAGTCTCAAGAACAGCTTCTTCCCCACTGCTGTCGGATTTCTGAACCAATCACCTCTTTCACACCCCCTTTCCAGTGGTATTGCCATGTTCTCAACCCCTTAATTCTACCCCTTCTATTATTGTTATTTTAGCATTTCTTTTTGCACAGTCTCAGTTTTCAGTACTATATTTGCACTTCTCTGTTGTTTTTGTGCTCATCACTGTATTTATTGTTGTATTCATTATTACCATGTATACTGCTAACTTCACGTGAACAGTGAATTTCATTGCATTCTGGTGTATATGACAATAAACTAATTTGAATCTAAATCTGCTTGCAAAGCAAAGTGCACTCTAAACATGAGCTCTTTCCTCCTCCTGCCTCCAGCAGGAGAAAATAAAGTGTCATCTTGGGAAACTGGCCCTCTGTGATTTTCGTTCCACTGCAGTGGATTGGAAACTTAAAGGTGTCGTAATTATTTCCACCTCCAGCGTGTCAGGAGTCAGATGTCTAGAAGTGACAGGGTGATCCTTTCTCAGCTCTGAGACTGCAGGGCTGCCTGGAGCAGGCAGCGCTTGTCAAAGTGGACATCTTTTGTTGAAGTGTGACCTCTTGTACACCGCACAGGAAGATTCCCATCCCACTGTGGGAGAGGGAAAAGCAACGAGAAGAGTTTGTTTCACTTCAGGTGGAGACATTTGCCACAACCACCAGGCGACCAACATCAAACACTGCACCAGTTACTTTGTATATCAGCTGAAGCTGACACCCAGCTCTAACTCTGTATTGTACAGGTACGTCCCTCTGTTCACCATTGGCACAGGGACGTGGGGGTTTGTGAGGAAATTCTGGGATATACCCAGCCATCAACACACAAAATGGGCTAAACTTTCCAATCACCTGCCCTGCCAATGGTAAGTGATCACCTTGTTCAATTCCTCACAACCTCCATCTGTGCCAAAACTCTCCTGGGATGAGTAAGTATAGTGTGCAATGACTCAATGGAGAGGAGTGCAGAGAATGAGAGAGCTGACTGAGGCAAGGAAAGGTGGATGGCAGTGGTGTGGTGTGATGGGGGGAGTGTGAAGGTTGAGTGAAGGACACGCAGCTGAATGACTGGGAATGGAGGAAAGGACCTGCACTGGGTGAACATGTGGAACAACTTCCCTCTGTAAACAGGGTGTTTGAGGTGGGACTAAGATACCCGTGAGATCTTTAAATGACCACGCAGTGTCTCTCCCCATCTGTAATCAGTAATCCCTGGGCACTTGAGATGCCCTCTGACATCTTTCATTTACTCGACTGGCAGCTCAATGTTCCAGGATACAGGGCCTGAGCTGGTACATTCTCCATACTTGTGGGAAGCAAGAGAAGAAATTGCAGAGGCTCTGGCAGAGATTTTTGCTTTATTTCTGGCCACAGGTGAGGTTCTGAAGGACTGAGAGTAACTAATGTAGTATCATTGTTTAAAAAAGGTAACAAAAACAAGCAGGGGAACTACAGGCCGGTGAGTCTGGAGGGGATTGCTGGAGGGGATGCTGAGGGACAGGACCTACCAACATTTGGAGAGACAGGGTCTGATCCAGGGCACTCAGCACAACATTGTGGGTGGGAATTTGTGTCTGACAAATCTCAGACCTCTTCAAGGAGGTAACCAAGAGGGTAGATGAAGGTAGGGCAGTGGATGTTGTCTATATGGACTTTTGACAAGGTCTGTCATGGCAGCCTAGTGTGGAAGGTTGGATTGCATGGGATTCAGGGGAAGATGGCTGATTGGATTCATAATTGGCTCAGTGGCAGGAAGCAGAGTGTGATGTTCGAGGGTTGCTTCTCAGACTGGAGGCCTGTGTCTAGTGGTGTGCTAGGACCTTGTCTGAAATTTATATAAATGATTTGGATGTGAACATACAAGGCATGGTTAATAAGTTTGTGGATGATATTAAAACAGATGGTGGTGTAGATAGTGTAGAAGGTTATGAAAAATTACAGGGGGATCTACATCAGCTGGGTATGTGGGCTGAGAATTGGCAAACGGCTTTTAATCCTGATGAGTGTGAAGTGTTGCATTTTGGGAGATCAAACCAGGGTAGGACTATTACAATGAATGGCAGGGCCCCGGGGAGTGTTATGGAACAGAGGGACCTGGCAGTGCAAGTACATGATTCACTGAAAGCAGCGTCACGGGTAGATAGGTGGTGAAGAAGGTGTTTGGCACCTTCATCAATCAGGGCACTGAGTACAGGAGCTGGGAAGTTATGTTGCAGTTGTATAAGATGTTGGTGAGGCTGCATTTGGAGTATTGTATACAGTTTTGTTTGCCCTGTTATAGGAAAGATGCTATTAAACTAGAAAGAGTACAGAAAAGATTTACCAGGATATTGCCTGGACTTGGGGATGTGAGTTAGAAGGGGAGGTTGTGTAGATTGGGACTTTAATCCCTGGGACGTAGGAGATTGAGGGGGGAACCTGATAGAGGTATATAAGATCATGAGGGGCACAGACAGGGTGAAAGCACATAGCCTTTATCCTTGGTAGGTGGTGCTAAAAACAAGGGGGCATAGGTTTAAGATCTGAGGTGAGAGACTCCAAAGGGACATCAGGGGCCGCTCCTTCACACAAAGGGTGGTGCGTATTGAGGCAGGCATATTAACAACATTTAAAAGCCATCTAGATAAGTACATGGATAGGAGAGTTTAGAGGGCAATGGGCCAAATGCGGGCAGGTGGGACTAGCTTTCTGGGAATGACGGTAGGCATGGATGAGTTGTGCTGAAGGGCCTGTTTCCATGCTGTTTGACCCTAAGACTATAACTCTAACCTCAAAGATTGTGGCCTCTTCTCCTGATCCCACCCCCATTTCCTTCTCCTCCCGTTTCCAACAGCTTTCCATTTTCTAGGTACTCTTTGTTCATTCAGCCAGGCATCCCATATTGCTAGATGACTTCCTGGTTTGTGGAGAATCTGGAAGTTGGCAAAAAGTCCTTCAACACTGATACAACTGCTCCCTTTAGACTTTTGGAGCTTGAGACATCTTAGAGAGCACCAAATACTTTAGAATCATAAATCAATCTGAAACGAACCTGCATATTAAGGAAAGACTTCCATTTATGTGGCAGCATTTGCATTTCTTTCACTATTATGCCAATATTCTGGCAGTCAATTTGCACACAGTGAGTCCCAGCATTGTGACTCTGAGGCAAGAGTGCGATCAACTGAGCCACAGCTGACCTTCAACTAACACTGCTGGGGAGATTTCCTTAATGTTCTGTATTTTCTGAGCCGTGCAAGTTTGTTTGGAGCTTTGGGCTCTAAGATAGCAGCATTGACAACAAAACATTATATACTGATTAGCATTATCATGTTCAACAAATCAACATTATGTACTGCTGCCAAATCAAAGATTACATACTTCTGGCATATGATGAGAATATACTTTGGATCATATGACATATATGATCAGAAGTGTACACATACCAATCTGTTTATCAGTTTACAGATATCTTCTGGCAGCTCTCCACTGGACCCTCAGAACATGCCATTCGAGCACTTATTGGATTATGAAATATACATGCAAGGCAGTCCCATCTGAAGGTTGAAGAGCACCAGTTGGGTGCCCAAAAGAGGCACAAACTATCTAGCTTTCGTAGCAATGGTACTTGTAGTTAAGAAGACATTTTCATTCTCAGAAGGCTGTGCACCAGAGTTGAGTGCTCTCCTGAGTTCAGAAATCTATTTCCTTCTATTTTTTGGACATTTTATAAATAGTTCATTTGTGTACTTGATTTTCTGGTTAACACCAATGCTTTTTGCACATGTCAATTGCAATGTTGGGAATAAATTAAAGTGTAACTCTTACAAAATTGTTGAAGTGGAAAGCAGAACTATCATGACTTTTTTAAGCTTTGACAGCTTAGCACTGTTCATCCTCTTTGGTCAATGCTATCTTTTGTTTATGAATTAACAAGGTAGAGCATTTTCTAAAACAATTGCTAATAAATACAAAGAGCATCAGTGTTGTTAACAGAAGTACCATAAAAATTAAAAATACTCAGAAGGCTGAAGATTGGGATGGGGAACAGGGACTCATGAACAGTTTCTTTTTGTCCCTGCCTCTCTGGGCACTGACATTTCCTAATGAACAATTCCACTTGTATCTTGCCATTATAATTCACTTGGTTAGCTGTGGCATCTTGTACTTTGGCTCTGACAATCACTTAGTCAATATTACGAGAAGCATAAAAAATATAATAATCCATGAAAAATCTGACCATGTTTCCAAGCATGTTATCGCTCAAATCATTTTGCATATTTACATGGTGAATTTGTGCCAGAGTTTGTGGCGACATTTCTAGTTGTCCCATTATATACACATGACTTTACACTTAGTTGTCCGCTGAAGATCACAAGGCACTAAGTTCACTGGTGAGCTTTTCAATACTCCATCTTAAATTATTTCAGCCAATTGTAAGAATAAATCATTCAGCTCACTTATGTAGGGAAGGTGCTTATTAAACTTCCGCATATAACAGCAATCAGCACATTTTGAGATAACTTGAATGTTTCTGAGATTGAAGTCTGTCTTATTGTTCCCCCTACTTTGGGATAGATTGTTAACATGGAATAAATCCGGTGTAGAAGATCAACCAGCCATTTTTTGTCCCTCCTGATTCCCATTGCCTCTGCGTGAAGTTAGTACCATTCAATAGAAATGGCTTATACCTGTGAAATGTCACCCACAGAGTCCTTTGAGATTCTACATTCACATAAGCAATATGTGTACGTGCTTTTGCTCATTGCAGCATATTTATATAACCAAGTTTCTTACTGGAGGTTGAATACTTGAACATATTTAGTTGTCCTTCTTTGCAAAGGTTTTAAAATTTTTCATATAGCAGTATTCATAGAATGCAGGGTTCTCCAAGTTCGGTTTTTTAGCAGCTCTCACAGATGGACATTCACAGCTGAGTTTACATTCATAATAGGATGAATATGTCTTTTATTGCTGTTGTTATACTGTAACTCTTGTTAGGTAGCTGTTTTTAAAATGTTTCAGTTTTTTGTGCCTTGAATACCGTGGGAGAAAGATTCAGGTTTTTTTTACAGAAAGTTTGAAATAAAAACAGAATATGGTGGAAATACTCAGTGGTTGAGGCAGCGCTTTGGAACATTTCATGTCAGTGACTTTTCAGTGGAACAGTAGTTTTCTCTCCACAGCTGCTCTCTTACCTGCTAAATATTTTCAGCATTTTCTGTTTTAACTTCAGATTTTTATTCTCTAGTTTTGAAGGAACTGACCTTAGAGATTGTGGATGCTCTGGCTGTCATCATCCAGAGTTCTACAGACACTGGAAATGTTCCTATAGGTGGGACAGTAGTAAATGTAATCCGACTATTTAGGAAAGGAAGGAGTGAAAAAAGAAAAATACACTCTTGTTAGCATAACCATCATTGGTAGGGAAAATGCTGTAATTTATAATGAAAGAATAATAGAACATCTTGAAAAGAATAATAGGATTGAAGAGAAATAACATGGATTTATGAAATATAAAGTAGTTTGACTCATTTACTGGTGTTCTTTGAGGGTGTGACTAGCAGGATAGATAAGGGGAACCAGTGGATGTGATGTATTTGGTTTTTCAGTATGCTTTTGATTGGTCAGCAAGGTGAGAACACATGGAATCAGGTAAGATGCCAATATTGAAAGAGAACAGGTTATTGGGCAGAAAACTGTTGTGACTGACTAAACAGAGCCACATGGAAATGGTAATGGGAGATATAAAAGATTTTTATTCACACAGCAGATCTTCTGGAGAGAATCTAGAATCGTCTCCTGACACAATGTTTTATACTTTTTAAACACAAAGATAACAATAAACAATTAAATACAGTTTCAATCACCTACTAAATTTTAACATTTTGAATGCAGACAGGTAACTGTGCAGAATTACATATTTACAATGGGAGCACATCCCAACTAGCAGAAACTCTTTGAATATTCAAATACTAGTGGCTGGTCCAAAAGCTTCTCAGCACAAACTCCAGACAACCAAAATATACCTCTTTGGTTACAGTGTTGAGGGATGGCTCCTTAAATATACCACTAGCTAGAATATTAAGTGACAAAACAGACCTGCCCTGAACTGCACATCAAGTGGCAGGGATATGCCTTTAGCGATGCATTAGTACAGGAGATGGCCACTTAATGCTTCCCAGGTCTCATCCTGAAATTTTCAATGAGCACCAATTAACATGAACATTCATCTATTGTCTTCCCTTGGGTAGTTTCATTGGTACAGAATCAGAAAATGTCCCACACCCAATGATTGGTTTCAATAGCCTTAAAGCCTGAAGTTAAATTGTGAGCAGGTTTTATTTCCTGAAGACCTGGTTCTGCAGTCTCTCATGTTCTTATTTTAATTAACATCCACTATCCATAATTTCATAACTCCAGAATAATTCCAAACAAAACAAAGAATGGGAATAAATAGATCTTTCTCAGGTTGGCAGGCTGTGACTAGTGGGCCTCATCTGTCCTTGATCAGCTGGACTCCCTACACCGAGTAGATTGATTGGATTAATTCTGCTGTTTTGAAATCTTACAGGATGCCATGTTCATAAGAACATTCAGGTTGTGAAACTGCAGCTGAGAAACTTCTCTGCAGTCTTCTTACAAACATAATGGCTTTTCCAATGGACTGTGTAACTAAATTCCAGAATCGCTCCATTGAACCTGTCCGCCAATAGTGAAGCATGTTTATTCTAAGATTGCCCCTGAAGTTTGATGGCAATCTTCATTTTATCTTTCTAATCCAACATGGTAATGTTTTTAAGTACTTTAATTATATGATGGCATTAAATGTATGTACAATCAATCAAAGAATGAGGAAGAACGCATGCTTTTTCATAAAATTGGCACCCTTTATTCAAATATTTTAACAAACTAATTGTACTGAAGTAATGAATGCCTGGTGTAAATTGAGAATTCCAACTGTGATGTGCCAGTAATGTTTCACAAACCTTGACTCACCCAGATCTCTAGAGTATCTCTCAGATTTCCCAATGATGTAAGTGTCCTGCAGCTGAAGAAGGTTAATTTAGTGCTTTTTCCACTGAGCTGTGTGAGGCCACTAGCATTTTATATGTTGCTCTGGGTACTTTTGGTTATTGTTCTATGAAAGTCCAAAAGCTAAAGCTATTCCATATTCTGGACTAATCAGCTTTGTTCATTGTGAGTCAGTTCTGAGATCCAGTGGAGAAGTGTTACTGTGGGAGTAGTTCTGCAGCCGTGCTTAAAGTGATTAGTCGTTCAGTGTAAGCACTTGACCCAACCTCCTCAGCTGCTGCTATAAATTCGGGTGAAGGTCTCAGTCAGGCTAAACTGCAAGGTTCAAACTTAAACTGGTTTATAAATCACAACAACTCAAACAGAAGACTAGAGAACAGCGATACATGCAGGAATATAAATTTGGCCACTTCTGGAAGGACACAGTATTCACACACATTCTGCACACACACTCTGTCCTTAATGATTACTGGGGTGATGGGTGAGCTTGGCCCCTCTCTCCCTGCCTTCCCACCCATACGTTCTCTAGCAGAAGCAGGAGGGCCTTGTGCTTTTGTTGCCCATTGCAAGTCTAACGGGTCTGATCTTTTCCAGCTAAGAGCAACTCGCATCCTGTCCACTGCAAGATCAGAGGGGCTTCCTGCCCTGGTGTGGAGATACTGCCTTCCAAGGCCTGGCACAGGTAGCAAATGTGGACGATAAAGTGTGCAGCAAGAGCCCCCCTGCTGTTGCTGGAGACTAGCAACCAAAGTCCAGAAAGCACCTCATTTTGGTTGGTGAATGAGGGAGGGGGGAATGAGGTGCAGGGGGCGATGGGGTCTGCCCATAACTCTGCTGTCAGGAGTAGAGCTTCCAAATTTGTTGTGATGCCCGAGACTGTTTCCAAGAAAGTTAAAAGCCAAAAAAAATTCCATATGCTCAAATTCTAAAATAAAAATAGACTGCGCTGGCAATATTCAACAAGTCAGGCCACGTCTGTGGGAAGAGAAACAGAGTTACTCGTCCCCAGCCTTGCCTGCTGGCAATGGTTGTCATAATGTTCTGGGGCAGGGTCCCAGCAAGAGGCCACCTGAGACCCACTGCCCCCCTAGACCTCATTGTGCCTTTCCAGTGTTCCAGGTGCAGGGAACAACCTTGTTTGCCCCTATGTGTGTGGCTTGGCTAATTATAGTCAGGTCAGCACTCCAAGTCACCATAAAGGGATAGATAACATAAAATGTCTAAGTTTTTTTTAATCAGGATGTAGCAAATCCAACAAAAGGATAGGGGTAGTGGGCAATTCTCAACTGCAGGCTTCAAGGCCACTGGACCGAGATTCTCACCTGCACAGACACAATGGGTCAAATGGACTCCTTTTGTGTCATAAATTTTTTTTATGATTCCATTTCATATGAAGACCATAAAGTGCAAAAGAGAATTAGTGGAGT
>JARFYF010000119.1:27675519-27688230 GCA_030265395.1 Rhina ancylostomus | reverse complement strand
CAGTGTGTCAGGATACTCTCGATGGTTCCTCTATAGAACGTTTTCATGATAGATGGAGGGGAGTTTACTTTTCTCAGCCTCCGCAGGAAGTAGAGACGTGCTGGGCTTTCTTGGTGAGGGCTGTGGTTTTGATGGACCAGTTTAGGTCATCGGTGATGTGCACCCACGGAACCTGGTGCTGCTGACTTGTTCCACTGCCAAATACTCCAAAAAAGACATAAACTTGTTAAACTATGCATCATCCATTCCCCTCCCCCCTTATTTCTCCCATGTCACGCACATCCTTATTCCAGCACAAGGGGAATGGTACTTGCTTCCACCCTGTCGAGACACATCACCAACCAACAATGTTTGGGCTGAAGCATAAAACTAATTTTAATGGTGAAGAAATCTCAGAAAAACAGAAGGTAGCTATTCCATCCACTAATTCTGTGCAGTTCATTGTAGAGCAATCTAGTCAATCCATTTCTCCTTTTCTTTCTCCGTGGTTCTGCTGACTTTTACCTTCAAGTCTCTAATATTTTGTAAACTACAATCAAATATTCATCCATCACACTTTCAGGTGGTGCACTCCAAATCATAACAACTCACTGGGTAAAACAGATTTTCCTCATGTCACCCAATCTGCTGCCAATCACTTTAAAGATATATCCTCTGGCCATAGGAAATGATGGGCGTTTTTCTTATCAATCTGATGTGTCATACACTCCCTTTTCTGCTGCAATGTTCTCTCTTTCATCATCCTGGAAGCTCTCAAATATGTTGCCCCACCTTTCCCTCTTGTAGATATGTATTAAGGATGTACCTGGTCCTTCTGATTCTAGGATCCCTATTGTTTAATTATAGTTTATAGTCTACCAATTGTTGATTCAGTTTAATCCCTGTGATATTACTGACGTTGGCTATTCTGTTAAGAAGTTTGAATCAAAATCGGTCCTGACATTTTCCCCTTCTAATCTAAATCTTGTAATATGATAACCTCTAGTGTTTGGCTCACATCATAACCCAGAGTCAGATCCAGCAATTCCTCCTTGCTCATTGGACCAGGAACATACAGATGAAGACAGTTCTTCTGAACACAGAAATTCCTCACTTTCTTTGTTCTTTACTCTAATACTATCCCAATCAATAAGGGTGTCATTGAAATCCCCCATTATCACCTGTATAGCTTTTGTAGCTATCTAATTTCCCTGCAGATTTGATCCACTGTTCTCCCTAATAACCTGTGGCTTAGGATACAAAAAAACCCTATGTTCTTTGAGGAGATTAAGCAGAGTGTCCTATACCATCTTTACTTTCTAAGAATGAGAGTTATGGAAGGAGAAGCAGGGATGATGTTTCCCCTGGCTGGGGTGTCTAGATTCAGGGCTCATAGTCTCAAAATAAGAGGTCGGTAATTAGCAATGATTTATTATTGTCACATGTGCAGAGGTACAGTGAAAAACTTCGTTTTGCATGCCGTCCATACAGATCATTTCCTGGCATCAGTACATCAAGGTAGTACAAGGGAAAAGCAATAATAGACTGCAGAATATAGTGTTACAGTTACAAAGAAAATATAGTACAGACAAACAATAAGGTGCAAGGCCATGATGAGGTAGATTGTGAGGTCAAGAGTCCAGCTTCTTGTGCAAGAAGTTCATCCAATAGTCTTATAACAGTGAAATTGGAGAATAGAATCAATGAGAAATTTCTTCAACCAGAGAACAGTGACTCTTTGGAATTCTCTTCTCCAGAGGGCTGTGGAGGCACTGAGATCAATGGAATTCTAGATATTAAGGGAATCAAGGGATAAAAGGTTAGTGCAGGAAGGTGGCATTGAGGTAAAAGAGCAGCCATGATCTTATGAAGGGCCAAATGACCTACTCCTGATTCAGTTTCTTATATTCTCTTAGTTCTTAACTCGAATTAAATGGATTCAGTCTGTGACTTCTCTCTATCTCTCTCCCCCAACGCTATAATATCTTCCTAATCAATTCCGGCACCCATGCTTCTCAGCCTTTCTCAAACACTTTGTAAGCAGCGATATTTAGTACCGAATCTTGCCCTTATGTTGAAATATTTCTTGTTAAGTCACCACAACAGGTTCTCATTTGCATCTGTAACTCACCAATTTGCCACAGTTTATGCGTTTACACACATGCACTCTAAGTCTCTCACTTTCTTGTAATCCCTTAATTTCCACTCACCTGTCTATCACTTCCAGTCCTCTGTGCACCTTATCCCCCTTTCCAAATATTACGTGTAGTACTCCTTTCCTGAGAAATTAGTTTAAACACTCACCAAACCAACAGGTAAATTTCCCCATGATATTTCTATGAAGGTGCAACCCATCCATCTGCCTGCCAAGAAATAGTCCCAGTGTCCCAGGAATCTGAATCTAAAGGGCGGCACGGTGCCACAGCTGGTAGGGTTGCTGCCTCACAGTGCCAGAGACCTGTTCAGTCCTGACCTTGGGTGCTGTCTAGGTGGAGTTCATCTCTCTGTGACCATCTGGGTTTCCTCCGAATGCTCCAGTTTCCTCCCACATCCTAAAGACATGCAGTTTGGTAGGCTAAGTGGCAACTAGAATATAGGTGAGCAGTGGAATCGGGGGGCGGGGGGAGGTTGGTGAGAATGTGGGAAGAATAAAAAAAATTAGATTAATGTAGGATTGGTATAAATGAGTGGTTTGTAGTTGGTGCAGACTCGATGGGCTGAAAGGCCTGTTTCCATGCTGTATAATTACATGAATTTCTATCACTCTCCTTGGGCTCTGTGTCCCCAGCTGCACATTAATCCGCCTGACTTTCCTACCTCTTCCTGCCACATGACTCTGGGAGTAATTGAGAGATTACAATACTGCTTTTTAAAACTGGAACTTCTGAATCTCCAGCTGTCAGACATTAAACTTACCCCTCCACCCCACTGCCACCATGTTAATGGTTGCAATGTGAACCATTACATTAGGCTCTTCGTTTGCCTTGCTACAGAATATTCTGTGCACTCTCTGATATCCTGTACCCTGGCATCGGGGACTTGTGTTGACAGTTACAGAAACACCTGCCTGCATCTAATTATGCAAACCTCCTTGACTACTACATCTCCACACCTCACAGCATCTCCATGAGCAATCCCTTGTCCTATGGTACGATGCTCTGGAGTGTGGACCTTCAAGGTCTTATCACCCCACCAGTCTCTAATGCTGAGCATTAGTTTGCAAGCGGTGCATGTTTAAGATTCATGTATTTCCTGCTGTTTGGGTGACTACTCATTTACTTCCCTAAACGCTGTCGGTGAGGTGATGGGTTCAATCCTTCAGCCTTCCTTGTGCTCAGTGGTGACTCCAAAAAGCTTGATCTCTGAAAATATACCCTGACGTTCCTAGGTGGCACTGGAACAGGAGTCAATTAGTCTCAGCTGTCTTTCATTGTCTTATATCTTGTCCTTGTAGATACACTTTATTAATCTGTTCTTCTGATTAAATTACCCATATCTTCTTTTCAATTGTTTAACTTCTATAAGTTAATTAGCAGATATTACCTTTCCAGATTGTTGCAATCTTATTTTAAAGAAACTAGCATCATCTCCTGTGTTGCCCACTGTGTCTTCTCCAGTTCTTTCCTGGTCTGCCCATTTCTCTTCCCTTTCCCCTACCATCCCCCATCACCCATGTTTGTCTTCCTCCCCTTTCTAGTTCCATCGACTTATTGCCCACACACACTTCACCCACCAGATCCCCTCTCCATCTATTCCATCTTACTTCTAAGATTCCAGCACTTGAAGTCTTTGTGTCCCCACTCATCACTCTCTAGCCTCTGTCTCCATCTTCACCCTTCCCTTCCCCCACCTGGGTCCATCTGCCTCCCTTATTTTTCCCTTGTTTGTTTCCATCTAACACCTATCTGCTTCTGTTTCCCAACTCCTTGCCCACTCTCTCACCTGGGTCCATCTGCTCATCATCCCTCACCCCTCCCCACTGACTGGCCCCTGTCTCACTCCTCCCCCTCTCCTCTTTATAACAGCTACCCTTTCTCCACTCTCAGTCCTGATGCAAGATCTTGACCTGAAACGTTGACAATTCCTTTCCCTCCACAGATGCTGCTCGGCTTACTGAGTTTCTTCAGCAGTTTGTGTTTTGCTCCAAATTACAGCATCTTCAATCACTTTAAGTAATTTTCCCTAAAACTTCCATTGCCCACCACAAACTAAAACCTCCTTCCCCTCTGCAAAATTTCCCACACTGACTAAATGATCAGCTTTAGCACTGTTAAGACTGCAATCCATTCAAATTATTTCTGCATTTCAGCAAATCTTTTTACTTCAAATTTTAAAGTCATACTCAAATTATCCCAGAACTAAATCACACCCTGCCAACTCCAATTACTACCTATTCAGGTAGCTACTTACACATTAATGCCATAAATGTTAACAATGGCTAATATAAAAAGATACCACAAATTTACATTGACGTTAAATCCTAAATGTTTAACTAAATCAGATTCGTTGACTCCTTCCCACTCTGATCCTGATTTTAGCACTCTGCTTAAGGTTCTCTCTGTGCCATAACTCTCAGTTGTAGTCTTCGAGAAATATCTGAACCACTTTGATCTTATTGATTCCAATGGTCATTATGCATTTCCAAAGGGCCTTGAACTCTATCCAAAAATGTAAAAACTTCAGATGCTGAAAATCTGAAATAAAAACTAAGTGCTTTTATTCCACATATCCTGTTTATTCCATATAACAGGATTCCATTTATAGAAAGAGAAACAGAGTTAATATTTCAGGTTGGAAACAAAGGGATCCCAAAGATTTTTGATGGGCCAGTTTCAAACACTTCTAACAATCTTTATCACAAGGACAAGGTATTAGAAATACCTCTGGGACCAAAGGCAGTCAAGTTGCCAGGTCCTAATAACCTGCACCTGAGGGTTTAAGTAAAGCAGCTGCAGAGGTAGTTCAAAACTCACTGGGAAGGTACCAGCAGACTAGAAAACCTCAAATGTGATTCCAATTTTCAAGAAGGGAGGAGGACAAAAAAGCCGGTAACGACAGGCCTCTTAGATTAACTAAGAACAAGCAGCTTGTCATTTAGGAAAGCTTAATGTAAGCAAATCATCAGCAAATCATGGCAAATCATGTTTGACAAATTTGCTAGAGTTCTTTGAGGATGTAACAAGCAGAGCTGATAGAGGGGAAGCTGTAAATGTCGTGTATTTGGATTTTCAGAAGACATTTGACAAGGTGCCTGTCAGATCCGGTTATTATTGAATCCGCAGGTTCTGTCAGGAGTCCAAGAATGAGTTGAAAACAACTTGCTGCTTCACAAAGTTTCATTGGAAAAGTCTGAAACAAAGAAATAGTCACAGAGCACATGGCACTGATAAGATATCTTTATTAGCCACATGTACATCGAAACACACAGTGAAAAATATCTTTTGCATAGAGTGTTTTGGGGGCAGCCTGCAAGTGTCGCTACACTTCTGGCACCAACATAGCAATGCCCACAACTTCCTAACCCATACGTCTTTGGATTGTGGGAGGAAACCAGACTACTAGGAGATGAGCTGAGACAAAGGAACTAACAATGAGCTAGGGCTAGGGGGAGGAGAGCGAGAGAGAGATAGACGCAAGAGGCAAGAGAGAGAGAGCAAGATGAGGCAAAAGAGAGAGCGAGATAAGCAAGAGAGAGATAGAGGCAAGAGAGTGAATGATTACAAAAAAATGACACATTTTATACCTGAGATAAGAGGTACTCCTTAGCTAACAATTGTCCAATCGGAAAGCCTATTAGATACTTGTGGCAAAAGCAACCAATGAGAAAACACATATTCACCTGATGGATAAACCAATAAGCTAAGAAGTGGCCATTCCTTGTACAGCTACTTGAGGTATATTAAACACTATACATGTTAAAAAACTACTTAAAACAGTTGAATCCAACATGTCTCATGAAAGTTGGTGCACAAGGCAAGAGCTCAAGGTATTAAGAGAAGTGTGCTGGCATGGATTGAAGGTTGGTTATTGCATAGAAGAGTCAGAATAAATAGGTCTTTTTCCAGCTGGAAAGATGTAGATAATGGAGTGCCCCAAGGATCATTTCTTGGCCCTCCATTATTTATGCTTTACATTAATGACCTGGAAGAGGGAGCAGAGTGTAAGGTATGCAAGTCTGTTGAGGACATAAAACTAGCTGGGGAGATGTGAGGATGAGGATATTAGGACTCTGCATCAGGATAAAGATTAGTTGAGAGAGTGGATGAAAACACGGCAAATGGTGTTTAATAGGGAAAGTATGAGGATATGTACTTCAGCAAGAAGAATCTAAACATACACCATTATCTAAATTGAGAAAGGCTGCAGATGAGTGAAGTACAGAGGGATCTAGGTGTTCTGATGCATGAATCACAGACAGTTGGCAGGCAGATGCAGTAAGTAGTTAGGAAGGTAAATGATATACAGTATTGGTCTTTATTACAAGAGGGTTGAAGTTTAGAAACAGGGAAGTCTTGTTGCAATTATGCAGGATGTTGGTGTTGGAGTAATGTGCACAGTTTTGGTCCTTTTGTTTAAGAAAGCATATACTAGCACTAGAGGCGGTCCAAAAGAGATTCATTCAACTAATTTCTGGATGAGAGGATTGTGCTATTACCATCAGCTAAGGAAGTTAGATCTCTATTCCCTGGAGTTCACAAGAATAAGTGGTGAACTTACTGAAGCATAAAAGATCCTGAAGGATGTGACAGAGTAGATATTGAAATGTTTCCACTGGTAGGAGAATCTCAGATGAGGGGACATAGTTGCATGATTAGGGGACAGTCGTTTAAAACTGAGGTTATTTAAAACTGAAGTCATTTAATTTTCTCCCCATTTAGGAAATAGTCTACACCTTTATTCTTCCTACCAAAGTGCATAATCTGACACGTCCCTACACTGTATTCCATCTGCACTACTTTGCCCACTCTCCCAACCTGTCCATCCTTCTGCAGACTCCCTAGCTCTGCCTGTCTGAGATGGGTGGAGGGACACTACCTCTCAGTATCGTCTGCAGACTTGGCCATAATGCCATCATTTCCTTCATCCAGATCATTAATGTATAAAGTGAAAAGTTGTGGTCCTAACACTGACTCCTGCATAACTTCACTGGTCACTGGCAGCCATCCAGAAAAGGACCCCTTTCTCCCCACTCTCTGACTCCTGCCAGTCAGCCAATCTTCTATTCATGTAGTGCCTTGCCTCTAACACCATGGGCTCTTACCTTGTTTATCAGCCTTGTGAGCCATCTCTAGTTAAGGTTGGTTGGTGGTCTCCCCAAGTGCCACACTACATTCTCTAACTCTTCTGTAGGGATCAGATTTTCAGCCTAGTTCTGCTTCAGTACATCTTTCATTATTGCAATTCTTGAAAAGCACCAGCAACCTGCAAAGCAATTAAACTCTGTTTGTGGGGATTTGATGTATGGGAAGCAGTAGGGAAAAATGCCATGGTCACTGCCACTGCAACTGCATGTTCTTTTCCTCATTGCTTTTCAGTCTTCTGAATAATGTCAAGATTTGTCAGGATGGCTGCCGGTGACCAGTGAAGTTATGCAGGGGTCAGTGTTGGGACCACAACTTTTCACTTTATACATTAATGATCCGGATGTCAAGAAGACTATTTGTCAAAGGTCTTCTGAAAATCCAAGTAAATAACATCCACCAGCTCTTCTTTGTCTAACCTACTTGTTACCTCCTCAAAGAATTCCAACAGATTTGTCAGGCAAGGTGTCCCCTTAATGAAACTGTGATGACTTCATCCTATTTCATTATATACTTCCAAGTACTCTGAATTTTCATCCTTTGTAATGGACTCTAAAATCTTAACCACCACCAAGGTCAGGTTAAGTGGCCCATAATTTCCTGTCTTTTGCCACCCTCCCTTCTTAAGCAGGGGTGTCAGATTTGTGACTTCCCGGTCCTCAGGGACCCTCCCTGACTCCAGTGTCTCATGAAAGATCACTACTAATGCCTCCACAATCTCCTCAGCTACGTCTTTCAGAAATCTGGGGTGTAGTCCATCTGGTCTGCTGATTTATCTACCTTCAGACCTTTCACTTTGTTTTGCATCTTCTCCTTGGTAATAGCCACTACATTCATCTCTGTCCCTTGATTCTCTTGAATTTCTGGTATGTTACTGGTGTCTTCCACTGTGAAGACTGATGCAAAGTACTTATTTAGTACCTCCACCATTTCCCTGTACCCAATTACTCCTTCTCCAACATTACTTTCAAGTGGTTCAATGTCTGCTCTTGCCACTCTCTCTACTCTTGATCCTATTTTCCTATCTTCAAAATTGGCCACCAGGAGGTCAAAACCTGGGATCCAGGACTAGGTCCTTCAGTAAAAGAGGAATAAAAAACCTGAAGCATGGAGGCCCAAGATTTCCTTGTGGGCCCAGAATAACACACTTGTTTACTTTAGTACCTGCCACATGCAGGAGGGGAGATTTTAAATTGACTCTCCTCTCCCTGCAACTCCCACTCCTCATCCTTTTCTTGATGATGCTCCCCTCACCCAACTCTGCATCTCATTGTGCCTCCAATATAGCAAAATTAAGTGAATGCAGCAGCCAGACATGAATACTCTACTCAAAAATTGTCGAATTTGGACTTCCCACTCTTCATTTATACAATTTGAAATAAATTCACAATTCAGTATAACATATTGGTTTTCCAGAGTTGCAAAGATAAAAAAGAAAAAAGAGAAACTGGTTATGATATGGTTGGGTGTACCCTTCATCAAAAATATTCAAACTGGCTTCCCTTTAGTGTTGCTGGCTCATCTTGTGTATATTTGATTCTATTATTTTAGCTTTGCAACATCTCCAACTTTAAAAATTCTCTTCATTTGAAGTAGTACCACCAAGACCCTGGTGATGGCGGTAGTGACCTATTAGAAGTATTTATATGCCAACAGTTATGATTTCCTCACAATCTCCTTGGTGATTCTATATCTGGTTTGACGATCTCTCTCTGGAATAATTGAACCACCATGAAAAGGTGCAAAATGTCAGGAAGCTCAAAAATTCATTGGCCTTTAGTATTTAATATTCATCAAATTAGACTTAACTTGACTCCAATTTAAACTTTTTAAAAAACACGGACACACAGATGTACATATGCAGATGGATATGCAGGGACACAGGTATCTATGCAGAGTTGAACTCATGCTCTCAACATATATTTGTTTTGTTGAACTTAAAAACAGGGGTGACTGCTCAAGTTTTGGCCAGGAGCACAATTTCCAGAAAACACTGCAACATTCTTTAGCAGTGGAAATTCCAGAAGCAATTGCTCTTTCCCTCGTATTAGTTCACTCCAGCACTGGCGTGTCTGATTTAAAAAAATATGGTTTTCTCCATGATCAGTTTTAATTTTTGTTTTAAGAAGAATGGGTCAAAAATGAACTTCCATTCTGTCCAGCTTCTCACTACCCAGCACCAGGTTCCACAGAGCTCCTGAGGATCCAAGCACCCCAGCAGCTACACCACAGATATCTACACTTAAAGCAACAGTTGTTTGACTAAAAGTCTTAATCTTAATGTTGAATGTGACACAAGAATTTGAATACTCTAGTGGTCTTTGTCTGTTGACCTTGACCGTGAGATTAGTTGCCCCTGCTTGTGGGTTTCCTTAAGCTGAGTGCACTGTGTCGCAATGTTCTTTCGGTTTCTATTTGGTGTGTGGCTATTTTAAGTTTCTTTAAGATTTCTCATTGGATATAGGCATTACTGGCAATGCCAGCATTTATTATCCATCCCTGATTGTTATTAAGGAGGTGGCGATGAGCTGCTGCAGTCTGTGTGATGGAGATACTATCACAACATTGTAAGATAGAGAGTTCTGGGCTTTAGTTCCCAGCAATGATGAAGGTGCGTGATCTGCAGGTAATGGTGTTTCCATGCACCTGTTTCCCTTGCCCATTTAGGTGATAGGAGTTTATTTATGTGGAGGCTGCTGTTCAAGAAGGCTTGGTGAGTAAGTGCAGTGAGTTTTGTAGATAGTACACACTGGAGCCACTGAACATTCATGGTGGAGGGAGCGAAAGTTCCGGGTAGTGAATGTGGTACAGATCATGTCGCTAACTTTGTCCTAGATGGCGTCGAGCTCTCTGAGTTCTGTTGGAGCTACAGTCAGAAAGGTAACCCAAAAGTTTAGCATCTCATTTCTGATTTGTGCCTTGTGGATGTTGCAATCCCATGGGAGATTGGCTGGCAAAGATACAGGCACAAAACATTCCAGAAGTTCCAGAATCTATGAAGGAGAACCTACAGAGAACAACATTGATTGAGATTATCCTTTGTAAAATCTTCTTTTCCATGTTTTTGTTTCGTTGCAGACTGCATGGAGATTTTATGCCACCAACCTCAACAGGAATGATCTTGCTGCTACATGGAGATACTACGAAACTATCATTGCAATTCCTTTCTTCAGGCATGTATGCCACTGCTCAGTTCAACTCTACAAACAAAAAATGCATAATTCACTGATGTTTAATTTACTATTATTTTTTTTTCGCTTTCATTCCCTTCCCAAATTGATCATTTATCTTAAAACTTTAGTGTGCATGGCGCTATTATGCTCCTGATGAGAATTCAGTTTGCGTAGCAACATGGAAGCCAGTTTTGAAGGCCTTGAATACCTGAAAAAGTAGGTACATGGGTCACTCATTTTCCACATGTTTATTATATGTTTTGTTCAATTTATAGTTTCATGTCTGTCTCAATTGTGATTAAGTTATCAATTATATCAATCCGATTAATTTTAAATATACAAAAAAAATAAGTGAACAGGAATTCTCAGATATAAAATAAAAACACTCTCAAAGTTTGAGCATTTAAAGCTCTGAAAACTCACAATTGTCTTCATTTAATTCTAAACTTCTGCCAAATTACTGCCTTTAAGAAAAAATATTTCAGCTCTAGTCATTTAATAATTTAGATACAAGTTAGAAATCTTGGTGTTCTAATCAAGAAAGGCTGGATTTGACACAGAGTTAAGATGGCTAGCTAAAAGTTTGTATTAACAACTGCAATATTCTACTTTAGTTTTTTTTATTGGGGGTGAAGGGGGAGATTAAGCTTATTTTGGGAAATAGCGAAAATAATTTAATTTTAAACTTAATCACGTCTTTTGGAAGTTATCCAACATTAAAACTAATTTTAATTTAACGATGCATGTAGGTCCATTTGAACAACTGGTTTGCAGAATTAAAAGTGTAAAATGTTCTTTGGATCTTCTGCCTTTCCATTGACTGAAATCCCATGGAAACTGTATGTGCCCATCTATGGTTCTGCAGAAATTCTATCCAAGCTTCTTTACTGCAGCATCAGATTTAAACATCTCCCACATGTGAGGATGAATTTTACGTATTAACTTTGAAAGGCTTAACTAGGTGGGCACCTCAGTAAATACAATTTCAGAAAAAAATATTAAACTGCTGAAGATTTGCCTGGTCTGCATTTCTGAGATTATGAGTGGAGAGAGGATTAGTATTTGGCAGGAAAGAGAGTGGAACAGTGTGGAGAATACTATGGAGATTCATAAAAGTGCATTAGTCATTTAGATTATGTGAATCACTTAAACATCTTCGTACGGTTTGACTTTTGAAGGTCTCACAAAACATGCTAATCTCAACAGGCAAGTAGACAATTTTACGTGAGAGCACTCAAAGATAAAATGATAAAATGCTGGAAGTATTCCACAGGGCCAACAACATCTATGAAAAGGTAAATGCTGGGTTAATGTTTTGGCAGATCCATCATCAGAACCCACCAATCCCAGAAAAGGTCAGGTCAGTGAATTGAGCATGTAAATCTCAGTAAGTTTAGGATTCCCATGGAAATATGGAAGTCCAAACTTGTTGGCCAGTTCTACTGATGTTTTCATGGTTGTGCTCCAGCACTGGAGTCTGGAGCCAGAGCATAATCTTGCTGAATTCCTCACTACAAATGCCTGCTGTACCGATGCCAAGTTAGATCTTCTGCAGGAAGAGTAGGTCCATTCATTCGAACATTTGAATGGAGAAATAAGGCTATGATGGAGAAGGTAAATATAAGGTATTTTGCTTCTTCTGAGTTATTCATTTTGCTTATTGTTTTAAATATTTATTTATATTATTTGATATTTAACTAATTTCTTTTTCTTTTAATAATTGTTACAAGATTTTAATTCTTTAACTGATTTGTAATAGTCTTTGATTCTGTCGGTTGGGCATTAACAGCTGCCAAAGTTTTATTCAGCTGTTTCATGGGCAAGGCTCATTTCTGGCCCACCTATGTGGTGGCTTTGTGCTGCACTAGACTCTGCTGGTGTGCAGGAACTCACCATGTAGGCTCTGGATTTTAACCTTTCAGCAAGCTGATGTTGAGGGATCTGCAAGAGGTAAGTTTCTATTGTTCTATATATCAGCAACGTTTGGCCATCTTGATAATTGAGATATCCTTGGCTTTAGTGAATAGGCAGTCCATTTGTGTCTCTCTGGGTTTTCATTCCCAGTGACTCAAGGCACTTATGTAAGATAGACTTCTGACTCATAATTACCCCTTTTTACATTATCAGCTGTTGTGAGAAAGGTTCTTTTGGGAACTTAAAGGTATCTGGACACACAGTCTTTGTACTTTAAAAAGGAGAATTTTATTTACAAATAAAATTTACAGGAACAGAATGGAAAGGAACAAATGCACTCTCTC
>JARFYF010000119.1:27588996-27599665 GCA_030265395.1 Rhina ancylostomus | reverse complement strand
AAACATCCAATACTTCCTCACAGAAGAGGAAAAACAGTCAGAATGATCCTGATACTTCAAAATAATATAGGCACCATGCATTGCATTGTTATGTTTGCCCCATAAGCAGTTATTTTTACTGAGAAATGACATTATAAGTTACTATTCTCTAAATTATGAGACAGAATACAGTAATTAAAGAACAGATTAACTTAAGATCTATTTCCATTGCAGTGAGTAAGAATGAGACAGACTGCATTTTCATC
Organism: Rhina ancylostomus; assembly: GCA_030265395.1. Classification (NCBI taxonomy): domain Eukaryota; kingdom Metazoa; phylum Chordata; class Chondrichthyes; order Rhinopristiformes; family Rhinidae; genus Rhina; species Rhina ancylostomus. The sequence continues at coordinate 27,599,420 of JARFYF010000119.1, read as the reverse complement.
TGTGTTATGGCTGGTGTTCTGGGTGAGATGCTTTCTTGTTATGCTCTAATACATACAAAAATTGTTATTGAATATTTTATTGCAGACGCTCGATGTGGATGTCTCAGTTAAATCCAGTTACCTGGCCGTCTAATCAACAAAATCCTCTTGAAAGCAATGGCTTTTAGTTCATATTTCTTAATCTGTTATCCTAGATTATTATTCTTTGGAAAGATCTATTCTCAGCATTGTTTCCCACATCAAACAAAATTCTCAGCACAATTGTAATTTATTGTGGACACCCTGATTTTATGTAAATACATTTGAAGAAAGTAGTTTTTAAGTTAATTGTAATGTTCAGAAGATAAGAGCTTTGCATTGTAAAGTTTTATTTGTGATGCTATGTACTTCATGATGGCATATAGGTGGTCACTCAAGACAAAGACCTAGATTTTACTCATCTTGCCCAGGAGGGTAGAGTTTCAGTTATGTCTATTTCCCCAGCCTTGCTTCAGCTTCAACCTATTTCCCTAGGATGATGCTTTTATGTGCTGCGGGTGAGAACCCATGGCTCCACCACTGCCAGTAAACAAGTGCTTCAGAGCTGCAATGGAGTTCATTACTGCAGCATTGCAGGGACACATGTGCCCTGAAAGTAGAGGGCTACATTGGAGCTATAGGTATCAAGGAGCCTTATGCTGCTGGCTCAGGGCAAAGTTATAGACTGGTACCTAGTAATCCTTGGGTAGCAGTGAAGCATGAAACAGGTAAGGAGATAGGACAGCTCGTCAGGCCCCACCACCTGCCACTGTTTAAAATGGAGGGAAATGGTTCTGGAGAGCATCCTAATGTGAAAAGGGATCAGGAAAACCAAGGTGGGTCAGGGAAGTGGCATCAAATCAAACAATCATGTTTAACCAATATTTCAATCATGTTTAATCAATATTTCTATCATGAAATGTGTGATCATCATGTGTGGAACTTAACTGACTTGTTACTTTTGCCAAACAATTTCATCCAATTAGGAATGGGATTCCAGTCATAGATCCAGGCCCGAGTGTTTGTTGTTTGGAGCAATTGCAAATAGATTAAATATTATAACAGGGGAGCACAGAGTGGATATTATAAAAATGTTGCCAGTCTTCATATCCAGGCAAGGATGGAGGTGCAACTTTTAACCATTGCTGAGCATGTCACATTCTGCATTTATACTGATGAATAAATAAGCTAATTCTGGAAAGCCAGAGTCGCCACAAGTGTCACGATTGAAAGTGTCGGTGGCTGATGGTGGAGGGTGATGTAGAGTTACACCACTGTAAGTGTTGAAGCCATTAATTGTCATGGCAGTACATCCCAACCTGCAGCTATTGTCGCTGTTTATTTCTGACATCTGGTACAGTTTCCCACTTCCCATAATCAACATTAAAGGCTTTCACAGCCCTTTTACCAGTATCTTTAAAACAAGCACTGAGCACCCTTTGCTTCTGACAATTTCCCTGTACAGCTCAGCTATGCATTCACCCAAACCAACAAGATCTCCTTTGCTTGATGAATGCTGGGATGTTCAACACCTGTTCTCTGACAGGATTAATGGCTTGGAGACAGCTTTCTTCCATGAGATGCCAAGAAAACACCACTGACATTAAAGGTGGAAATTACTCAGGTTTCTTTATAGGCAGTTGCTTCACTGCTATACAGCAGTATGCTAAGGATACAGACATTATAGTTCAGAATCTTAGTCCCAACAGTAAGATTGTTATGCTTCTATGCCAGTTTTGTTAATCAGCCAAAGTTGCCGTCTACCATTCCAGTGCGTCAAGAGAAATTTCATCTGTTATGACTGTTGCCAGGATAGTGTTGTTGAGTTTGATCATGGGCAAAGGATATTGTCTTGTCCCATAACCATGGACTTCTTGACACTGATGATGAGGGAGAACATGGCACAAGATGTTCCATGATCTGCTGAGCTTTGATCTCGCGTCCGGGCAGCTATGCAGCAACATCAGCACAAGGCAACTCTCAGACAAGGACTTGCAGCACCTTTGCCTTAGTTTTCAATCCAGAAGAGCCATCTGAAAGCCACAGAAAAAGTGTAAATCAGCAACACAGGAAAAATGGTGTCAGTCAAGGTAGGCGATATAACACAATCCCATTCTTCATCCCAGACCTCTCAGAAGTAAAGTTGGCAAGGTTGTTGGCACAGCTCCAGGAACTCAGGTAAAATCCTGACCTCAGGTGTTGTCTGTGCAGAGTTTGCATACTTTTCTCATGATCATATAGGTTTCCACTGGGAGCACCAGTTTCCTCCCACATCCCCAAGGTGTGTTGGTTGGTTAATGAGCTATTATAACTTGCTCTCAGTGTAGCTATGTGGCTAAAGAACTTAAGAGGATGGGGATGTGAGAGAGAATAAATTGCAGGAGTACAGGGGAAGGCCTTGGGATCACTCTGCTGGGCACCAATGATGAACTGAGTGGCCTCTTTCTGTGCTGTAATGTCAGTATGTTGTGAAACTGTGTTGTGCCTGTTGTCATTAAAGAAAGAAATGAGACTGAGAAATTTAGGGGTGCAGCCAATTTTCTCCAACATCTGCTAGTGACCCATCCTGGTCACAGTGTCAAATCCAGACAAGCAGAGGATAGTGCTATTGGTGCTCTCTCAACTTGCCTTTAAGGCAACATAGAAAGAAGATTACCTCTACAGTAGATCTTCCCACTGTCCCTGCCAGATATAATCTGTCAGCTAACTGACAGAACTTTTTTTGCATGACCCTAGCAAAGGTCCTTCTAATGGTGTTGTGGAGTGAGATACTTTGGTTGTCTTCCCAGTCACTTTTGTTTCCTCATATCCTGTGGGGAAAGTCAACCGAGGAGGAAGAAGTCATGGAGGCATGGCAACAGAGGAGAATATCCCTATGTGAAAAGTACAGATGAAATTCCATCCCTGCCAGGTGCTTTCTTATCTGCAAAGCCTTTTTGGGTTTAAGTCCTGAAGGTTCTGCATTGAGCTCATCCACACTAGGTAGCTGTGGAAGAGCATCAAGCACAGGCCAGGAGATATCCATCTCACTTGCGTAAAGCTCAAATAGTGCTCTGCCCAGCAGATCATTTGTTTGTTCCTATTGGTAAGTACTTCACTACTCATGGATTTCAAAGGAGCAACTTTGGCAATGGAATGCCAAGTGCACCCTTGGTGTCATCATTCACAGCATGAAGAGTTCCCTCGTGCAGTGATCTGAATTCCTTGCACCTTATCTCGCCTTTGGCATGGCCTGATTGGCTCACTTTAGATCTTATAATGTTTTAGAATTAGGAGGTGAGTGACCAGTAAGCTGCACGCATTTCTTCAATGACATCTATCATTTCTGTTAAGTTACTTTCAAACTAACTTTCATTTCTATTTCTTCCTTCATGATGCTGGAGCATCATAAACATTCGACCTTAAGATCTTCCGTGCTACATCTGTGTGATCTGCTAGGCCCTCAGATGGATGAGTGTTTGCAAAAATTGTTCACATTTTTATTACCTCTTGAAGATGGAATGTTGATATGTGTTAGGCCATAATGCTTAGAATTATGAAGTATTCATTACAGCACTTTGCCTTACTGCTAATGAGTGACCGGTATCACAGTCTGTTCTGTGACAGAGGTGCAGGTGTGAAGAACACAAGGCAAATCATAGCTTCTGGTGATGCTTAAATCAAGTTGGTGGCAATGGCCAGATCTTAGATGACATCTAATGCCAGTGTTTACCTGGAAGAACATGCCAACATATTGTTTTTACCATAATAATATTGTTGTTATAGGGAAACACAGAATGGATATTGTCATTAACACAAAGATAAACCAGATATATTAATACAAATAGAAACAGATAGAAATTAAATACAATGGTACAGGAATATCTCAGAGTCTTACATTGTTATTTCAGAAATGCACTGTTAATGGTTATATTAGGAACAAACAAATCTGGACTTGAGATGGGTGCAGTGCCACAGCAGAGAGGGCAATTGTTTCAAAGCTCCGATGACCCAGGTTGGATCCTGACCTCCAGTGCTATCTATGTGCAGTTTGCATGTTTTCCTTGTGACCGTGCTCCAGTTTCCTTCCACATCCCATTGAGGCTCTAGTTGTTCATTTAATTGGCTGTAAGTTACCCGTGATGGAGGTGGCTGGTGGGAGAAGCAGGAGGTTTTAAAGGGCATGTGTGAGAGGATAGGTTGCAGGGAAATAAATGGAGGAATGATATTGATGGGAATACTCTGGGAGTTGGCATAGACTGAACATTCTCCTCTATGTCATTAGAAAATAAGGATGTGAATCATAGTTATAAACAGAGATATTAACTGTTTAATGTTGCTGTTGATATTTCAGACAGAGATATGACATCGTTGTGGTTTTCAGATTCACTGCAGCCGGTTATAAATGAAACATTTTACAACAGAAAACCGACTACTACTGGTCAGTACCATTACTTGTTCATTTCTTCATTTTTTGCTGTTTATTATTACATCTCCTGGAGCATTGCACTGAGGTTCAAGGATGAAGCCAGATAAATTGTGGCAACTGAGTGAAAGTTAGAGTTGCAGGTTTGCTAGGGCTTAAAGCAATAGCAGAAACAAGTAACAATGTGAGGGTCAAAACTGCCAATCAATGGAGAATCAGAAAAACAGCAATGGGGAAGATCAAGGCTCATATTGGGGATCTGTGGGCTGAAGTGCAGGAAATAGCCAGAAGGCATTGGTATAGTCGTAAGGTAAAAGTTGAATTCATTTCTGAATGTTTGGTACTTTGTTGTAGATGATGAAATGCTGAACTGTTGTGGCCTGCAGATAGACAGTGCTTACAGATTTCATAAATGTTTGCATTTGGTCAAAGCTCTTAACAAAGTTGCTATAAATAATAAGTTTATTTCTCTTGATACCATTTGGTTCCATGAGCTGTAAAGATTGGTTTCTCGGCGATTTTTCGCAGAGGCACGCTACCACTTACAAATGGAGGTGGGGTGGGAAGTTGAGTGTAAGATTTTAGACCTCATCACTCTGCCAATTGTCTCCCCAGCAAATGTTTTTAAGCCAAGAATTACTTGGACAAATTATGCAAGGTCACATTTTGGGCCAGGTTCAATTAGATAATGTGGAAGTATGATCCTGATGAATCCTGTCAGTCTGCTCTCTGCAAGTGCTTGAAGTGGGCCTTGTAATTAAAGAAGTTTAAACAATTGTTCAAGTATTTTTGCTACACTGGGATAAGTGTGGCAAAAATCATTTTAACAACAACATCAATTTGCATTTATATTGCACATTTACCACCTGCTGCATGCAGATTGAAGGGACCAACCACTCATCCTGTGAGAGGGGGCTGGTGCCCTTGTTTCTTTGAACATAGAACATAGAACATTACAGCACAGTACAGGCCCGTTGGCCCACAATGTTGTGCTGACATTTTATCCCGCTCTAGGATTTATCTAACCCTTCCCTCCTACATAGCCCCCCCATTTCTCTATCCATCATGTGTCTATCTAAGAGTCTCTTAAATGTCCCTAATGTATCTGCCCCACAACCTCTGCTGGCAGTGCGTTCCACGCACCCACCACTCTCAGTGTAAAAAAACTTGCCCCTGATATCCCCTGTATACCTTCCTTCAATAACCTTAAAATTATGTCCTCTCGTGTTAGCTGTTGTCACCCCGGAAAAAAGTCTCTGACTGTCCATTCAATCTATGCCTCTTATCATCCTGTACAGCTCTATCAAGTCACCTCTCATCCTCCTTCTCTCCAAAGAGAAAAGCCCTAGCTCACTCAACCTATTCTCATAACACATGCTCTCTAATCCAGGCAGCATCCTGGTAAACCTCCTCTGCATCCTCTCTAAAGATTCCATATCCTTCCTTTGGTGCTGACATAAATACAAAGAATGCTGGAAAGACTCAACAGAGTAAAAGACACAGTGTACAGGCCTGATGCACTGATAGCCAACTGGTGGGACTTTGTACAGAAGTGCCAGACAGCCACTGCTTGTGTGTCAGCATGTTCCACACTTCCACATCTGCCCAGTGCGGTACAGAAGGAGGGATCGCACAGGAGGTCAGCTGTGGGCACAGATAACTTTCTGAGCTACCCCTGTACTCTCCAAATTCAGGCCCCTCAACATTATATCTGCCATTGCTGATGCATCTAGCATGATCCCATTCATTCGAATGGGTGCATTGAGCTTCGTTAAAATCGGAGGTAAAGGTTCAATGTTAGTTAATTCATTTGTGTTCAATGTGGTTTTAGATAGATTTATTGTTTTTAATTTATGGTTTTTAATGACGTAAATCAGAGATACTAGAAACAGTGGAAGTAGCTTTCTGGCAGCATGAGCTAGCACAAGGCCATCAGGGTGGTCTGGGGAGGGTCCCAGGATCCTGCAGCCTGTGGTCTCGTCACTGGCCATGGCCCAATGCAATGAGGCTGGTGGGATGTTTGGTGCTGCATTGGCTGCAAGAGATCAGTGTGACTGGGAGCATTTGGCAAGAGGTGAATGCGAACCAGGGATGTGGCCAGCACAATCTGACCCAGTGCTTCAGGCCAGTAATCCTTAATGTCTTCAACATCACCAAAAGCAGCAGGGGGGTTTAGGATTTGTCATTTAGGCATACATCCCAGAAGTTTCAAACTGGAATTAAATGAACTGATCTACCCAGTTCTCTTTTGCTATTTTAAAAGTTTCATCAGAGAAAGCAATGTTTCAAATGGCCTATCTTTGGTATTAGTGGGCAATCATAGCTGCAAAATCGACAACTTTACAATCTTTCTTCCAGTACACTCACTAGTAGCAGAATATGCAGATCATCAGCTGAAGGTTTAGTGTATCATTTATGTTCCGTGCTACCAGATTTTTGAGATAATTTACAGTTTCTATAGAGGCAGTCCTTTCAGACTATTCAAAAGATACACACTGGTGAACATATTTCAGGGTCAAAACAGTACATTGCCTGCTTTGTTATATCTAAAGCCAGAAATGAATCCAGCTCAAACAGTTGGATTAAAGGTTTAATTTCCCAAATGGTCACTGAGTAGAACTGGTGAAATTAGAGTCATGGAGTTATACAGCACAGAAACAGGCCCTTCAGCCCAACTTGTCCATGCCAACCAAGGTGCTTCCCTGAGCTGGCCGCATTTGCCTGCATTTGGCGAATATCCCTCTAAACCTTTCCTTTCCATGAACCTGTTCAAATGTCTTTTAAACATTGTAAGTGTAACTGCCTCTAGCAGTTCCTCTGGCAGCTTGTCCCATATACCCACCATCCTCTGTGTGTAAAACTTGCCAGTCAGGTGTCCTTTAAACCCTTCTCCTCTGACCTGTGAGCCTGAGAATTTTCACTTCACTGTTAGTGCATGTCCATATGCATTAGCACTAAAGGCACCACTTCAGTTTGATGCCATAAATACTGTCATAAGGCAACTATGGTCACCATAGATACATCATTCTTCATATACCATTCACCATTTCCTTCTTGGAAAATTTTAACAGATAATTCAGTAACTATTTTTCTGCATAGCTCCAAATGAACATCTGAAACCAGTTTAAAATAGATGAATATTGTCAATCTCTGTAAAGAGTCTAGTCATAAGCACTCTTGACTCATTGAAAAGATCACGGTGATGAGTTCAAACCAAACTGCAGAGACTTGAATATATAAAGCAGGCTGACATTTCAATTCATTACTGAAGAGGTGTTGCACTGTTGGAAGAGATTAGTTTCAGACAAGATAATAGACCAAGACCCCAAGTGCCCTCTCAGTCATAAAAGATCCCACAATTCTATCCAAAGAGGAGCAGGCAGTTCTCACTGCAATCTGGGTGACTCAAGATCTCTAAAACAGTTCAGTTGGTTGTGATTGCCATTTCTCTCTGCAGGTTCTTGCTGTACAAAATGACCAATTCACTTCCACATTTAACAGCACATCAAAGGCATCTCACTGCCTACAAGGCTTTCTGAAAACTGCTATGAATATGCAAATCATTTCCTTCCCTTTATCTTTCACCACATGCCATTGACAGGTGGGACCTACTCTCGTAGTTATCCTCTTGCCATTGCTGCAAGCAAGTCAATGTCTGTAAGATCGGAGTACTGCAAGTCTCTGTTTTCTATTATTTGTGGCTTACATTAACACTACTCATTATTTGAATCTCATTTAAAGAACACCTCTAAATCTTCACGGTTATTTTCAAATCATTGCTTCGCCGCTCCCTATTACTGTAATCTCTACTCCTACATTGCTCTGAGACCTCCACTTCAGGCTTCTGCTGTTATGGACTGTGTTTTCAGCTGCCTAGACACTAAGATTGAGAATTTGCTTGCTCGACCTATCTCTTACATTATTTAAAATGCTCCTTATAGCTCATCTCTTTTATCAAACTTTTGCTAGTGTCCTTTAATATGTGGCTCAATGAGAAATGTTGTTTGAACAGACAGGGAGCATGTTCCTACTTTAATGGTGCTATATAAATACATTATTCTTGTTGTCTTTATTGATAATGACAGGAATGAGTAACTTTTTCAGTCTATATTATCATTAATCATCCCTTTGAACATGTAGATTGTCACCCACAAAAGAAGGAAAAATTAAAATATGTGTAAAATTTTAAAAACAGGTTTGCTTTTACATTTCAGCTTCACCAACTGTTTCTACATTGATCACATCATCTACAGGAGGTCTCAGAAGGAGAAAGACAACCACGTTACAGGCACAGCCATTCACAGGTGCATGAGGTGTTAATGTTCAATTGTTTTGATGTGATTGAACTAACACTTTATTGAGGGAAAGTGAATAATTTCTTACACTGGAGCAGAGCTGTGAATGAAATTCTAAGTCTCCATTGGCTTGACCTAATTTTATTCAGGAAAAGTGACATTTTAGATTGAAATTCTACAGAGCTGCCTCCGCTCCACCAATGTTTGTTCTTCAGAACTATGCTAGAAGCTCAGTTCTGGTGCAAACGTGTGCTTTCTACCACCGTTCCTGGGAACATTAATCAGCCTGCCTTTCTCATTTCTCTGAACATATGTAAATATTGTTGGTTAAGGAAGGCAAGTTAGAAAAAGAAAGAAAAATTAAACACAGAACAATGTAAACTATTAATTGAAGTAATTTAAAGAAAGATTTCATGTTCAGTTTCCTGGACACACGAACAAGTATTTACCCAGATATCAGAACAAAAACATTGAAAGTGATGACTCATTTAAAGCGATTGAGAGAGTAAATCAAAAGACTGAAAAAATAAAAAGGCAAAGGGAGCTAGATATTATGCCACAGCATATCCTTTGTAATCTTACAAGTCTAAGTAAATTTTGCAAAAGATGGCATTTGAAAAGTTCAGTAAAATCTGTGTATTCATTCCCAGAATCCCCTAAATATGTGGTTCAATCTACTCCAAGCATTACAATTGGACGTGTGCACTCAGGTAAGTTCAGTTTTAATAAGGTATGGAATTAAAAACAAAACAGCTGGAAATATTCAGCAGGTCAGTTAGCAAATGTGGAAAAAGGAACAGAGTTTATGTCTCAATAATTTTTCATCTTCTCACAGATACTGACACAAGAGACTGCAGATGCTGGATGCTGGAGCAACAAACAATCTGCTGGAGGTTGAGTAGCATCTCTGGGAGGAAACGATTTGTCAATATTTCCATTCGAAACCATGCATCAGGACAGGTGCAGGACTTTGACCTGAAACATCGAGAATTCCTTTCCTCCCATAAATGCTGCTCAACCCATTGAGTTCTCCAGCAAATTGTTTGTTATTTTCACAGACGTTTGACCTGCTGAGTACTTCCAACATTTTCAGCTTTTGTTTCAGACTTCTTATAGGGTGTATTTTTGTTTTTGTTTTAATAATGCAAGGATTCTATTGATTTCAGGTTAAAATAAAGCTCAGTTCCCCGACATCCAAGAGATCAAAGGGATAGTTTGCTCTGAAATGATGTTTTTAAATTTTATGATTAAGCAAAGCAGGAGGTCATTCCACCGACTATGTCTGTGCTGGACTGACCCTAAAATTTCCATCTGCAGATTCCAGTTCCAAATGTTCCCTCTTGGCTACTGGCCAGATGGATCATTTAGCTGGATATCAATCATAACATAAATCTAAAAGTTATTAATGTAGTTCCACCTTCAAATTGAGTATTGCTGTGTTCTTTGTCTATTTTTTGATCTACTCTGAAATCTTCTATCACTCACAGAAATTCTGGGATGAATGTTTCTCTCATATACTGAGGACATAAAGTTATTAATGAAAATTATCCACTTAATATTGCAACAACCCAATTCTCTGTGGTCGGAGAGCTTCACTAGGAAGTTGCTTGGAATGGAGGGCTGCAGTTGTAAGGAGAGATTGGATAGGCTGGGGTTATTCCCACTGGGTCATAGGAGGCTGGAGGGTGACCTTATAGGTGTTTACA
>JARFYF010000119.1:27552313-27562938 GCA_030265395.1 Rhina ancylostomus | reverse complement strand
AATTTTTAATTAAATATTGAAGATTAAAAACAGACAGCAACTTACCTAATACGTCCAAAAGTATATGAAGTTTTAAATTGAAAGCAAAGATATACAAAATTAAACAAAATAATATGAAAAGCACCACATTTAAATCATAAAATTTGATTAGAATAGCAAAGGAATGAATTTCAATCCAACTATAAAATAGCATATCCCTGCCACTCTCAGAATTGCTGCTTGAAATTTGGCTGATTGGTGAAAGTTTTGCAAAACCTCCAAAAAAAACTGGCAATTGATTTATCTAGTATTCCTTATACTTTATCTGCATTTACACATTTTAATATTTAAGCTAATACAAAAAAGAAAAAACTTATTACATATAGAAGTTTAACCTCAGCATCTCAGACTTGTTTGAACTGGTCCAGTGCATAGATATTTCATGTGTGCCCTCCAGAATTATTTGAAATAGTCAACTTATTTAAAAAAAATGGGTTTCAAAATGATAAAAACTGGCCAAGTGTACATGCTTAAAAACAGAATATGCCTTAACAAATTTATATCATATATTCAATAAAGCTGGATATGCAGCTTATATTCTAGGTTTTCAAACTCCAGGCATAATAAAAGTCAAAAAGGGATAGAGTGCAAAGGATTGGCCATTTAAAAATATGCAACGTGAAAAGTTAATGCAACAAAAACAGATGTTCCACAATACACTAATGTAAACTAACTGCAGCTACTTCCTGTCTAGTGGTGCCAAAATGAACAATCTGATGTAAATGCACATAACCAGCAAGCAAGGTAGAATTATATTGTAGAATTGTACAAGTTATATTTTATGCTGTGTTTTTTTTTGAAACAGTATTTTAAGTGTATAGTCAATGGTACACTGATTCAAACTGTTTTTCTTCCGAAAAGGGAATAGTTATTATTCAGTGTGGAGAATTAGGTTGGGGAGGGATGCAAAAAAAAACCCCAATGCTACTTGTAATGGGGACCATTAAAAAGTTTTGGATCCTCTGGTTTATATTACATCTTAGTCAATTATTAAAATGCATAAACTGACCATAAAGAACATTTTGATATTTTGCAGGTGTAATTGAACAACAGCTTTCAAAGAATAGCAGAAAAGTTTTTGAGTAGGATTGCTGCAGATGATTTCAGTGATATTTTATTCTGCATATCTAATATCTCAAAAGTTCAGTTTTTAAAAAAAAGTCAGCTGAAATATGCAATTAACTTTTCATACGTACATTGGAAATCATTCTCTTGATGCTTTACATCAAGCAGATTTATGCTATACTCATTGCAGTACTCTGCATTACTAAATCTCTAGATTATATTATGCAAAGTTATACAATTCATTTCATCCAGTATAATAGTTGTGCAGACATTGAATACCAGCAATATAGATGGGATTTTAGGTACCAAAAGTGAATAAAATCAGCCCTTTTCTCCTATAGCTCTAATTTGCAATACCAATTTGCTTCAATGCTTAATGTGGATGGCTCAGAGAATAACAGAATTGAAAATTGTTAACGAGAGATGTTTTGTTACTTTTTTTCTTAAACAGGTTTGAAATGCTGCTGAACAAAAATGAAAATTCATTTATAAGTTCTAATTAGCAAGTATGACAAATTATAAAAAAAGTTATCACAAATTCTTTGATAAAGTCCATTCTTTTACTGGATTAATTTGATTTTTAATACAAGTCATGCATAATTATGTTCATGACTACACTTTCACAGTTGTGAATGTTAGCAATTCCTCCAACATGTTGGACCTCTTGCAGGGTGAAACAAGATTTTTTTGCTCAAGTAAATAGCAAGTTTTTAAATGCACACTTGTACTACCTGATACTTGTACATTTAGACATCATACATTTAAAGGACTAGAGCACATCACAGTGAACACCAGTCCAGCAAGCCCTAATAATTAACTGATTGTTCAACTAATTTATTGAGAGATTCAGTGAAGTACTCCACAAACATTATTTTGAAAAAATAAATCAATGGAGGTATCTCGAACAGAAGCAGCAACTAATAAACACAGAGGTCTGGAAACTTCATTTCGTAGACTGGGATGGAATGATACTGAACATGGCCGGCTGTCACACTCATTGATCCCGATGGGCTTGGAGGCGGCCTGCTAGAGAAAATTCTACATCAGATTATTGACTTTCTTCCCACCTTGTTATTTATAAATAGTTAGACTTCAATGAATATCACATTTGTCACTGTGCTTGAATGGCAAACAGTATTTTCAGAGAACAGGTCTTTTTATTCTCTTTCAATAAAGTTGTATTTAAATAAAAAGCAGATTAAGCATGGAAGATGCCCATTTGTTCTGCCTAGGAGGTATTGTACTGACAACATTGCACCTGTAACAGCTGATGCTCAATTTTGAATGCACAGGATCCCAAAACCCATTTCTACCTTCATAATTTCCCAAAGTCATATCCATTCCAGTCTCTGATACTGAAAGCGTTGGTTACAAATGGATGGTGTCTTGCAAACAAATGTAGATGCACTTTACCTAGCTTATTTTCCCCTAAGTTATGATGTTTAGGTATTCAAAAGCAGTACTGTAATGACAAACCTTTAGTGTACACAAAGGGTTTTATTTGAGAAAATATTTACTTTCCTGTTAACTTGTCCTAACACACTTTTCAAACTGTTTCACATAATAGAATCTTTTACATTTTTGCACATCTCTATTGTTCTTCATATCTCTACAGTCCTTTGGGATAATGGAAGCCCTGTTTCTGCTCCAGCTCGCTGGCTTCTGAGTCAGCTGATGAAGCCAATTTAGGACTACAGAGTCTGCCACAAGTAGAGCAGGAGGGATTTATCTGAGCTGGCCGCGGGTAGTTTGGAAGATGATGTGAAATGGAAGGCGAACTTGTTAGCTGTAATAAACTTCATTCAAGATCTACCTACTTACTAGTTAGAAATGAAAAATAGCTCACTTAAAACTTAGCTTAAGGTTTATATCAAAGCTTAGAGTTTTGAAAATTATGGAAACACTCTTAAATGGTGTACAAACTTACACTATGTCACATCACAATAAAACCTAACTTGGCTCTTGGGTACAACATTTGAGGCATTTGATTTCAGATACACAACAGCTTTAACACAACACAATGTAGTTGAATAAAAGACAGATTCATGCTGTACCCTTTATAAACATAAAAAAATTGTGCATCTTTGATAGATGAATGCTGAAGTCACACAGCATAAACTTTTTAGGATTAATGATAGCACTGTTTTCCAAACAGTAATATAGGGACAACACACAAATTGCCAGGTACAGAGCTTGCTATTTATTGGAAATGGTTTAAGGTAGAGTAGCAGAACATTTGAATTCATAGAGAGATTTGTGGAACACAATTGCATTCAAAAGTTCAGCTTGTCAGAAAATATCCAATATTCTTTTTCCTACTCTCATTTAAAATACTATAATTTTACAAAGAAAATCATAAAATGTGCATAAAAAGGTCAATTTTAGAGTTGGAATAAGTTGATTGCAAAGGTACGATCTTAGTTGCTGTATATATGATTTGATTGTGATCTTTACAATTTTTCCCTGATCATTACCATTACCTAGAATATGTGGGGGTCTCATTTACTGTCCTGGACAGCAAGCCATGAATGTTAAACTTAATTACACTGCCAGTGATGCTCATGAAGAATACGATTCTATTCACTGCGGAGGTAAATGCACATTTTTTTGTTTTACATTTGGCCTCATTGAAAAAGATTTGAAAATGTATTCAAAATTGAGGAAATATTTTGGTTGTCAAGGTCATTTCTTAGAAGTGTGTGTGTGGGGGGGTGGAGAAGGGGGCGCAAGAAAGAGGAAGAGAAACAGATTTCAAAAGGTAGTCCATGTGTGATGATAGATTATTAATTTGTGAAGTATAAATTATATATGATGGAACATTAGTTGTATGGTTATAAGCATATTGGTATTTGAACACAGTTCCATATCAAAATTCTTCACTTTTGGTAAAGTCAGAGATAAATAACAGAAGGTAATTCAATGTGTAAGTTAATAATTGTTTTGTAATAATTGGACACTCATTTTATTGTACTTCATTATCTATTAGTTGGTTATAATAAAATTAAATGAATACACTTCAAGATTTTACTCAAACAGAAGCACTCACCGTATTGTCAATTCAAATATCTCTGCAAGCTTGTCATGGAGGAGGTTTGACTGGAAGGGAGATAAATGAGACTTATTGTGGGAAATAAACTATTGCAATTTCATACAAGACTTATTTGGTTATCTATCATTAGTTTTTGAACCAGTCAAGCTTCAAGACCGGCCCTATAATTGGAGTTTTACCAGATTATTTTTTAAAAATACAAATAGCTGAAGAAATAATGTTGAATATCATGACAAAGACAATTTTGGTTCTTATTCACAGGCAACCATCCTTTAGGCTCACACATTCATTTAAATGTATTGAAATATTTCAGTTTCAGCAGACCCAAAATGAACAGAATCCCCCTCTATAGTATGTGTAGAGAAATCAGATAGAAATTATTAGCTTGGGAAAAAAAAATTCAATAACCATCAGGCTGTATACTCTCACGAAGGATGCTTTTAGTGGATAGAGAATATTCAATAGAGCATGGATGAGGCATGTTAAATACACTGCTGTTGTAAAACTTTGATCTGATGCAAATAATACTGATTTGCTTTTATTAGCATTACATGCTGTATTTGCACTACATTAGACATTTGGTCTAACCTTGGATTCACACTGAGCTGCAATCTCCTCAAATGGTGCTTTCTGAAACTTCTCAATTATTTGACGCCGCTTCTCTCTTTCTTGTTCTTCAAGATTTTGGCTATCTGATTTACAGAAAGGATGAATTCAAACTCATTAAAATGACAAGGATAGTACTGAAACTATAAAAATAAGTGTCAACAAAATAAATGCCAGGAAAGCAATGTTGTGCAGTTTCAATTTCTTAATCAAATTTAGTCACAAATCATCCAAGAGAACCCACTGGTAGTAGAATAACTTTCTGCCAGCTTTAATCTATGAAGAGGCAACAGTATACTCGAACCTAATCAACATTGCACCACAAACCAATGAACGATGCCTTGCACTAAATTTGCCTTTACTTACACAAATACAAGTCAAATTCTCTTCAGAACCAGGTTGCAAAATAAATCCAACAAATGTGGGCCTGGATTACACAAGTTTATTCTACATACCAATTCTTGTAGCTCTCAATTCAGTCTTCTAAAATTGAAAAATCAAAACAGTGGGGGAAATATGGAAAATACTGCTTGGATGTACTAACAAGGATGGCTAAAATGCAAGGCTTTTCATTGCATGGATGTACTAACAAGGATGGCTAAAATGCAAGGCTTTTCATTAAATGACTAACTTTTTCTTTAAATCACTTATAAACTGAAGATTGGATGGGAGTTGTTAATAACTGTGCAATCTGTTTATCTGAGTGAAAAACAGTAAAAGATTAAAGAAACATTCTCTTTGAAAGAGAATCAGGAATCAAACTTTGTGTAGATCAAAAATTTTCCATATTATTGCAGTTATACATCAACCCTTAAACCTGTCACATTGTGCTATTGCTTGCTGATATTTAAAATGCATTTAACTTTACATTACACATACCAATAGCTTTCTTTAGTGTTTCAAAGGTGATTTCTTCAACTACCTTTGCCTGTGTAAAACAAAACAAAACAAAAAGAGTACTGTAGATCTTGAACCAAACCATGCATCTTTCCTTAAAGTGGTGCAAAGGTCACTGAGGATCTGTAGAAGAAATTTACTAGCATGATTCAAGGGATGAGTGACTTTAGTTTTGTGAACAGACTGGAGAATCACAGAATGGTAACAGCGTGAAAGGATGCCAATTAACCCAGCCTCTAAAAGTTCTTAAACTAGAGGAATCCAGACAATTCCACACTACATTGCACTCAGACTCTTTCCTTTCAAATACTTTCTTCTTTTCAGAGTCTATCAGGTTCCCATTTGAATGTTGCAAATTAATGCCTTCCACCATTCAACCTGGAACCAGGGGTTATTCTCCCTAACAAAGGACTTTATAAACGCTTGTAAAATTATCAAGGGTATAGACAGAGTAGGTAGAGAAACTGACCATTGTCAGGAGACACAGAATGAAGGCAGTTGGCAAAAGAACCAAAACTGACAGGAGAACTTTTTAAAAATGAGCAAATGATTAGGATCAGGAATGTTACTGGATTTGAATGGAAAGTGGATTAGCACTTGAAAGTGGAAATAAAGTACTCGAAGGGGTAAAGAACAGTGAAATGTGACAAGGTGAGTTGCTCTTGTGTAGCATGGTACAGCTTTGATGAGCTAACTGGCCTCCTTTCATACTGTGAACTTTATGATTCTGTGATTTTTCATTAATGATGCATTTTACAGGTCAATTTTTCCAAAAATGCAACTATTTCAGCTAGGCATCAATATGGATCAGTGAATTCAAGCCCAAATCTTTTACACAGTGCAATGTCTGTCTATACCATATGAAAGGTATATGGCTGGGGGTTGGTAATGTAAAGGGATTCCAGTCAACAAGTAATTTACATGACCAAGTAGCCATCTCAAGAGATGTGTAGCTTTAAGATGAGAAAGCTGCATAATTCACAGATGTCAGGCCTCTTTCAAAAGAATAGAATTCATCAGATAAGTTTCAGTAATAAAACAATATCAGACTTCCATAGAAGGACATTTCAAAACAGCTTAAGTACAGAGATGCATTTTAAAGACCAGTGTTGGAACAATCACTATGCAAAACCAAATATATTTCAAAATCACATGTATTTCAAGAACAAATTAATTTTGATATTTAGGATGCTGCATCATATAATCTGCAAATGTGCTTTATATCCAACTTTTATTTATAAGCATATAAATGACTTGGATATTGGCAGATATTGCCTATGATATCAAACTTGGGAGGTATGGGAAACAAGGATGATACAAGTTGAATGTAACAGGATATAAACAGGTTACAAGAATGGGCTGACAAGCGGCATCTCAGCATATGGAATGGGAAAGGCAGTAGTATAGACCTAGAGGCAAAGTTCTAAAGAATGTGCAGGAACAGAGGGACTTAAATGGTTCTTGTGGCCTACAATTCCATGGAAGAGACTGGCTGCACACAGGGTAGGCTAAAAATTGAGAAACGAAAATAATGTAGACTGGAGTGTGACCATCCACTCCAAGACTCCAGGCAGCACAATACAGACAGAAAACTTTGTCTCTGCTATCATGTAGCAGTACACAATTGTTTTGTGGGGAGCGCCAGATTTGTTACCCAAACCAATCCCCCAGGCTATTCACAAGAGCGACTTTTGTCCAAGGGCTATTGATGGGAGGCATTTTATTTCGTCCATGCTATTCAGAGAAATGCACAAAAGCAAAAAGTGTTTTATTATAAAAGATATCTGTTCCTCACAGAAAATGAATGTTCCTACTTAGGAAGCTGGATATACTTCCTCCTCAAAAATCATCAACTCAACTTGACATACACATGCCTGTTTCTAACAAAAGTTAAATTAGGGAGACAGGCTATGGATGAAATGGCAATTCAAAAAAAGTACTTGCAATCAACTGTGCCTGTACCAACTCTTTAAACAACCTCTTTAAAAATCCGGTTAGTGGTGCCAAGAGGTGTTTTGCAGTGATAGTCTGTTTGCACGATAAACAGCACAATACATCTAGATCTACGGATATGGATCTGGACTTGTGCTTGAACTCATTAACTTAGACAGGGCTTGCATTTGGTCTCCCAATCCCCAGGCAAACAACAAGCTGAGTCCAGATATTCAGTCTGTAATCGTTACTTCTGCTGCACCCCTCCTCGTCACCACCCACCTCTGTCAGATGACATCATGAAACACTGCTTTTTAAGGATTTTTTTAAAAGGATTTGGGGATGTCCTAGAAACTGTCAGCAAGCTAATTGGTCTATTATTGTAACATGCACCAAGGTACTGTGAAAAACCTGCCTTGCGTACTGTTCATACAGAATTTGGGCAGCTAGTATGGCAAGGAGCTAGACATTGTGGAACTCTATGGTGGCAAGTGTTCACAGCCCAGATGGGCTCATTCCATGGCTATGGAGGTAGACTGGGAACTCAAAGCCACCTGCAGAGTTGGAATTTAATAAATGGAATTCTGGAATTCCACAAAAATCAAAAGATGTTTGTCCCTGCACACTAGAGACCCTTTAATAAAATATTTCAAAATGCAATTAGATTTTTAAGCAAAGACCACAAAATATAAAGATTGTAGCCAAACGTGATGTGTTTCCAAAAAGAAAACCCAGAGACGTGGAGGCTGAATTGAAGCACACTTTACTGAGTGAAACAAAAGGCGCACATGCGCAAAAATACCAGAGGGTCCCTTCGGCGGATGTGATGTCAGGTCCCCGCTAGGAGGCCCACCCCACGGTTCAATCGCGCCGTGCTCCTGCGCATCTGTCCACTGCCGCCAATGGTGATTCAAAACCCGCGAGTACGGACTGCTACGTCGTTCCCCTTCCTCTGCTCCCCCACCCCCAAAGAAATGTCCACTGGGGGCATGGGACCCCCAGGCTGTGTCCTTCTTGGGTGGCCTGCCCCACCGGCAGGGTGCAGGTACCTTCACCGGCTGCTCGACATCCGCATTTGCCAGTTTGAGGTGGTCCACTGTGAAAGTCTCTTCATGGCCACCCACTTCCACAACACACGTAGAACCATTGTGCTGGAGCACCCTGAAGGGTCCCTTGTATGGCCTCTGCAGAGGTGCCTTGTGCATGCCCCTGTGAATGAACACGTACTCGCAGCCCCGGAGGTCCTTGGGGATAAAGGATGGTGTTACGCCATGTCTGGAGGTGGGGACCGGTGCCAGGGTCCCTACCTTGTCCCACAGCCTCATCAACACCTCTGCTGGCGTCCCTGCTGGATCTTGGGTCTCTGGCACAAACGCACCTGGGACCATCAGGGGAGTGCTGTAGACCAACTCCGCCAAGGTGCCCAGGTCTTCCTTGGGGGCCGTGCGGATGTCCAGTAAGACCCAGGGGAGCTCATCTGTCCAGTTGGGCCCCGAGGCGCACCAGTGCTGACTTGAGGTGCCTGTGGAACTGCTCGACCCAAGCCGTTGGACTGGGGATGGTACACCGTGGTGTGGTGTAACCGGGTGCCCAAATGTTGCGCCAGCGCTGTCCACAAACCAGATGTGAACTGTGCCCCTCTATTGGAGGGTGATGTCCGCTAGGAGCCCGAACCTGGAGATCCAATTTGCAATGAGTGTCGTGGCGCAGGATTCGGTGGATGTGTCTGCCAGTGGCACGGCCTCCGGCCACCTGGTGAAAATGTTGACCATGGTGAAGATATACCTTGTGCCCTGGGAGATCGGCAGGGGGCTGATGATGTCCATGTGGATGTGCCGGAACCTCCCGAGCGTGGGCTGCAACTGTTGGGCTGGGGGGGGGGGGCCCCCCCCCCCCCCCCCCCCCCCCCCCCCCCGGCCCATGCTGCTGGACTCGGGCAGTTTGGCAGCGTATGCAGGTCCGGACTCAGTACCCAACCTGCTTCCGCAAACGGTGTCAAACGAATTTTTCTGCTACTAATTTGATGGACGCTCGGATGGACGGGTGAGCCAGGCCATGTAGCATGTCGAACACCCGTCACCTCCACGCTGCTGGCACCACGGGCTGGGATCTGCCGGTAGACATGTTGCACAGGAGCCGAACCGCTATTGGGCTGACGGCTACGGCCTCCAACCGTTGCCCTGAAACAGTGGTGCGGTAGGCCGGATCTCAGCATCCACCTATTGCGCCTGTGCCAGCGCTGTGTAGTTGATCCCCGGAGACGTGGTGGCCACTGAGTGGATGTGGGGGCGGGACAGTGTGACAGCGACCACGTTCTTTCCTGAGATGTGGTGGACATCCGTGGTGAATTCTGAGATAAAGGAGAGATGCCTTTGTTGCCGGGCTAACCATGGGTCCGATGCTTTTGCGAAGGCGAGGGGCTTGTGATCCATATATACGAGAAAGCCCCTTCCCTCGAGGAAATACCGGAAGTGCTGGATCGCCAGGTAGAGCGCTAGCAACTCCCTATCAAAAGCGCTGTACTTAACCTCCGGTGGTCACAGGTGTCGGCTGAAAAAGGCGAGTGGTCACCACTGGCCCTCAACGAGCTGCTCCAGGACTCTGCCGACCGCCATGTTGGAGGCGTCGACTGTACGTGCCGTGGGCACATCAACTCTTGGGTGTCCCAGGAGGGTCGCCTTCGCCAAAGGCTCTTTGGTCCGCTCAAAATGCTCTGTGTCTCATGCTACCTCTCTGGCCTTCCTGGCCATCAGACTGAACAGGGGCTTCATGATGCACGCCGCCGCTGGCATGAACTGATGGTAGAAGTCTACCATCCCCACAAACTCTTGAAGGCCCTTGACAGTGCCGGGTTTGGGGAACTGGGGGATGGCCTGGACTTTGTCCGGTAGCGGGGCGGCGCCGTGCTGGTTTACTCTGTGGCCCAAGAAGTCGATCTCCTGCAGCCTGAACCAGCACTTTGCCAGGTTGATTGCCAGTTCGTGGTCACTCAGGCATTGGCAGAGTTGGCGCAGATATGCCACGTGCTTTTGGCGTG
>JARFYF010000119.1:27445292-27460850 GCA_030265395.1 Rhina ancylostomus | reverse complement strand
ATAGAGTAGACAGCCAGCACCTCTTTCCCAGGGCACCAATGCTCAAGACAAGAGGGCATGGATTTAAAATAATGGGGTGGGGGGAAATGTCAGAGGGAGGTTTTTCACCCAGAGAGTGGTAGGTGCATGGAATATGCTGCCTGGGGTGGTGGTGGAGGCAGATACGTTGGACAGGTTCAAGTTTTTGGATAGGCATATGGAGGAATGTGGGATAGAGGGAGGAAAGGGTTAGGTGGTGGGAGGTGTGGTTTGATAGGCAGCACAACATGGTGGGCCAAAGGGCCTGTATTGTTCTATGGAGCTTAAAGCAGATTATGTTCTGGCATAGTGCAAGGTAATTCCAGAGTTCAGAAAGCATCCAGTGCTGTGGACAAGGAAGACAGAAGGTGCATTAAATAAAATATATTGTGAAATTAATTGAAGCATAAATTTAAGAGGGAAGAGTGTGTTCATGCTCAAAACGTACAATGAAAAACGCTGCTAAGTCTTCAAGTATTGACTTATATATCTTATAAATTAGGAAGGACAGGAGCCAACATAGATCAGTCAGCAAGAACAGCCACAATGCATAAGCAACATTTGATAGGAGTTTAGAAATGGGCAGCATTTCTTGCTCAGAAATATGTGCCAAATCTTGTGTACAACACTTCAGACAATGCAGTGAACTTAAAAGGTTATCACTGGCTAGAAGATTCAGCACTGACAGCAGAATACAATTGTTTGGCAAAAATTTAAAAAGAATTTTTTTACAATTCATGTTTATTATGACATAAAAATTTTGACATTTGCATTCAGATGTATTACAGGCCTTTGGACAGCACTCTGTTCCCCTCCTGACAGGGACATGTCAAAATCATTAAAAACACCAAACTACCCATTACCACAATACAAAACAAACAGAAAATTAAAAAATGCAAATGAAGAAACTAATTGAGCACATGCATTTGCAATGCAGGAATGCTATTTCTAATCATTCTTGCAAGTGTAGGTACCATAGCAACTAATCAGGCCATGATAGCTTACATTTTAAGCACACCAAAATATTTAACCTTCCAAGTTCAAGCAGAGACCTTTCAAGTAAGTACATTTTCAAAGAGGAATCTCTTTGGCACATAGCAACTGAAAGTGAAAGGAATTAAACTGTTATTTAATATGGATTATGAAATAAAAGGATTTATTTCTGGGGTGTTGAAAAGCTCCAGAATTTTACTTCATTTTAATGTTAGTGCAGCACACAATCTTTAATACTAAATAATAAATGACCCATTTTGTTAATGGGGCCACTGTGAAACAAGAGGTTGTATTAGCATGATGATCTTTTATTCTATTTTTCTCATTTTGACCATTTCATTTTCAAAGAATGCAATCAAAAGGAAAATTAGGATTATGAGATCCCCACAGCCAAAGTATCTTCATTCCAGGTTTCCAATTTCTACTATTTTATCAGGAACTATACAATTCTTCCAGTTGAAGCAGCAATTTACTTGTTTTTTCCAATTTGGTGCACTGTATTCAGTGCTCATAATGGTCTAACCAAATGTAGACCAGATGATCACTTTGCAGAACACTCATTTAGTCACAGGAGTTATCCTAAGTTTATAGACATCTTTTATTTTTTTTAAAAATCACACCTCCACATCTCTACCTTTGGCCTCCATTACTGCTTCAATGATGCCCAGCATAAGCTCAAGGAATAGCACCTCGTCTTCCATCCAAGTACATTGCAGCTTTCAGGATTCAATAATGAATTTGAGAAATTTTAGGTTAGCAGCTATTTTTGTTAGTAGATATTTCAGTTTCAATTGTTGCTTCATTCCTCTTCTCTTTCGTCTCTTACTGCTGGTACTTAATGTTTATCTTGACAACTATGGTCTGCACTCTACCATAGATATTCGCCCTCCCTTTTTCTGCTTAAAACATCCGTTTTCTAATTTTTTTCAGTTCTGATTAAGGATTCGTGATCCAAAACACCGACTTTGAATCTCTTTCCATGGATGCTGCCTGACCTACTGAGTGCATGCAGCATTCTGTTTTTGTCCCCCAGCTATTGGTCTGGTACCCTGTAACCTAGCCAAACTCTGTATCGTCTAAGCAAATGCCACTATTCTTCACAGGAACCAGGCATCAACACACTTCCTGGACTACTGAAACAAACTTATTTTCCACTTTCCCCCTTATTGAATAGAAGACATTACAAGTCATCTCTACTCAGACTGTTCAGATATTAAAAGATTAGCTAAATGAAAAATCTTTTACCATGACAAAAAGATCCGATAGTTTGGCTTTCAATGTACCAATTTGAAAGGCATGTTAAAATATTAGCCGCATAGCAATTAGATAATGCTCTTTGTAAATACCTCCAAATTGCAGCCACCCTATTCCATTTTCTCCAGTTTTCCTCCATCAGTTTAAAAAGGCAAGTGAACTTTTATCACAGTTTTAGTCAGACCCCAATTAAATCTACCCTCACAGATATGTACTTCACACTGTTTCCCCCTTAAGGAGGCAAAAGTGAAGAACATCACTAATAGTTTTCCCATGTAGGACAGTCATGAAATCAGGTAGATCAACAGAAGATATTAAGCAAGCAATGATATATTTTCTACATCATCCATGGAAACAGTGAAAGTAATTGAAACAAACGATTTGGTCTAATCAGGGACGAAAAAGAAAGTTTTTGAGGAAGCAGAGTGGTTTATCCTATTGATCATTGAAGCCAATCAGCATTTGTTTTGATCTGAAAATATAGCCAGTAATAAATTTAGCTGTGAATGGTGGTGGGTGACCGAACACTCAATGGAAGGGCATGGCTCCAAGAACACCCCTGTCCACATTAATAGCATTCACAGGCTGAAGGCTGAAACATTAGCAACTATAATCAGCCACAAGTGTCAAATTAATGATCCATCCCAGTTTCCTTCCGAGATCCCAATAATCACAGAAGCCACTAGTTACAACAATCATCTACCAGAAAAAAAATTCCAGATATGGCTTGTTCATAAAAATCAGGGTCTATCAAAACCCAGCTAATTACCACCTAATCAATCTGCTTTCAATCTTCAAAGTAACAGAAGGTGTCATCAATTGTGCTTTCAAGCTGCATTTATTTTTTCCAATAACATCCTCACTGATGCCCAGTTGTGGGTTTTGCTTCTCTGCTCTAGATATAATTACAGCCTTGAACCAAATGTGGATCAAAGAGCTGAATTTCATGGATGAGAAGAGAGTGTATGCCTTTGACATCAAGTCAGCATTTGCTGAAATGTGATATCAAGTACAGTTGATGTAGAGTTTTCTTTTGCCTATTAACAATTGTTGGAGTCATCCCTCACATAAAGGAAAATGGAGTGGTTGATGGAAGTCAACCATTCCAGTCCCACAACATCACTGCAAGAGTTCCTCAGTCCAGTATCATCACCCAACCACCTTCAGCTCTTTCATCAATGACCTTCTCCTCATCATAAAAGGCAAGAAGTTTCCTCTCATCACTGAGAGGTGTACTATAATTATATATATTAATATTAGATACACACACCATTCACAATTCCTCAGCATTTGAAGCAGTCCTTCCTTGGAAGTAACAAGACCCAAACAACATGCAGCCATGTGCTGTCAAGTAATATTCTGCACCAAGTAAAGACCATCTGCAACAAATAAGCCTAACCATCTACGTTTAACATTCAATGACAACCACTGTTGAGTACCCTGCCATCACGAAGTTGCATTGATCAAAAAAGCAACTGACAAGCCATATCAAAACTGTGACTACAAGATCAGAAGCTCAGTAAGCTGCAGTAAATGACCCACTTCCTCATACTCCAATAGAGTTAAGTACTTTCCTTTTTCCTAGATCAGCACAGCATTAACTAAGCAAACCAGCCCACTTGACTGCCATCTCACCCACCATCCTAATTCCCTCAACACTGGAACCCAGTAGCTGCTGTGTACAAGAAAGTGCACTGCAATTACTTGTGTAGATATGTCAACAAAACCTTCTAAACCCACCTTTGCCATTGAGGAGAACAAAAGCAGTAGGTGCATGGGAATAACACCATTTTGCAGGTTTCCCTCCAAGCTGTATAGCATCCTAATGTTCCTTTATAGTTGTTGTGTCAAAACCCTAGAACTTCCCACCCATGAACATTTTTTGTAATGCCTTCACAAGAAGTTGGCTTTCTGCTAACTTCTCAAGGCCAGTTGTTGATGGGCAATAACTGCTCGTCGTGTGAGCAATGCCCACATCCTGAAAAACAAATTTTAAAGCATGGCCACATTTACTTTAAACTTTGTAATGAAAGATCAATTCATCTAACTAAATCTCATTCTAAATGAATCATGCTAAAATGAAGCAAGAGAACAATTAGGGAAACCAAAGAATCTCAAAAAAAATCTGAAAATAATAACTTGTCCTTTGGAATAACAATTGTCTACATAGGATTTGACCTAGTTACTGGGTTTATTTTGTAATTAAAGAAATAACTTTACAGTAATAAATCCTATAAAGTTTAGACAATCTAGAGAGGCTGGCTATTTCATCATGGACTAAAATTTAGTTGAAACACAAAACATACTATTGTACTTTCAAAAGTGGTTACTCTAAATACAATATTAGCATCATTGCATGTACACATATTGAAGTATCAAATGAAACAGAAAATACCTGACCCTACTGTTAACTTGAATAAAAAAAGCAAATAGTTGGAGGAACTCAGCAGATCAGGCAGCATCTGTGCATGGTCTCAACACAAATACTGAGCATCTTTCTGCCTCCACAGATGCTACCTGACCTGCGAAGTTCCTCCAGCAGTTTGCCTTTTTGCTTCTGATTACAGTATCTGCAGTGTGTTGTGTCCCCACTGTATACCTAATTTTTTTAGGTCTGTCAAGATTAGCTTAAGCCATTTAAAAAATATTATATTATGACAAACATGGTAAAACAGACATATTACTTTTAAAAGCAACAATACAATGTATAAATTACAACTTATGAAATATTGATCAGGATGTTACTCCTTATTGCATCTTTACATATACAACATTAAGGACTTCATGCCAAATGATTTAAACTATAAAGTGACTATTTTAAATAGCAAAATGCTCATAACAAACCTTACAAAGGAACAATGAGAACACCAATTCAAAACCAAAGAAAGGTGTGCCAATGCTGTCACAAATACAAATTAAACATTTTTGTAGAATCTGGTCCCACAAAACTTTCATTTCTTTTTCTCCCAACAATCTTTTGAATTAGAGTTAACCAATCAACCACATCAAAATATTCACGAAAGGAGCAATAACTGATTCTCTCATCTACTCAAAAGTAGATATTGCAAACACAGGATTTATTTTTATAAATACACTAATGTTAACCTTTAACAGACTCAACAGCATTAGCACGGTTTATGAGATAACATAGTAAATTGCAAGCCTAATGTCCTAGTACTAAAGCCTCAAACACAGGCCAACCATCTATCACTCACAATAAAAAGTTTCACAAGAGATGGCGGAGACGTATTTAGATGTTTTTCTCTTGCACAGGATAGTGGAGCAGCTACTCCTGTCTTTACCTGCTGGCATCCTGGATCTCGGCAATCATTTACTCCTCCTATCGAACCAGGAGACTCACTTGATGTACCTATTGAATCATTTCAACACCTGCAACCCAAAAGGAGTCAAACATCAATAATACGAACCAGCATCTTACACAAACCAACTCTACTCCTCCCCAGGTTTCTCCACCCCTCGGGTCAGTAACGACAAGCCCCAGTTGGTGGACACAAGTGATTTTCCTCCAGGGACAGAAGAGGCATGACAATGTTTGAGCAATAACATCAGGGTTTCTCCCCAGAGACATTGCAGATAACCCCAGTTGGTAAGTGGGTTAAAACCACCAGCTGCACAAGCTGGGGGCCTCAGTAATGCAGAAACCTCCTGTCCCCATCAGCCGGGGAGACGGCGGGGGGATCTTCTGCAGCCGAGACCACTGGCGGTCCATCGCCGGGGCCTGAACCCTGGACCCGCTCTGCCACCCCGAGCCTGTCCTCCGATCCCGATTATAAACGGATTCTCGGCGGGTGATGCTGCCGGCTCGGCTCACGCAGCCGTCCCTTTTCTCCATCCCCTTTACCTCCTGACTCCGCGCCGCTTCATTAATCTCCGGCTTTCTCTCCCTTTTAAAATATTTTGCAGCAGATTTCGGACCGAAGGGAAAAATACTTCCGGCGATTAACAGGGAACTTCCTGTTGCCGTCTCCGGTGGGCGGTGCCAAGGTAGCAGGAAGGTTTGGGGCCTTTTGCTAAATTGCTTTTCCCAACTTTTATATATATATATATATATATATATATTTGAGAAGCTCATAGATTTGGTGCGTAGGGTGGGCCTGGCCATGTTGTCCTAGCAGGTTCCATTCTGTTAAACCAAGTCCTTCCACCTTGTCTATTGCAGAAAAGTGTGTCCACGACTCAGGCAGATGGACATGAATGATGTTGGAGCCCTGGGAGAAAGGAGATGGTGGATCTTGTCAGATTGTTCTTCAAACAGACTGTTAAAGTAAAGTATCGTCAAGTTTCTCCCACCCTGCTTCCAGTAAGGACTCAATTTCATTCTCCCAATCTCACATTTGTTTTGATAAGTAGACTTTCCTCAGAGTCCCTGAAATGTTTTCCTTTTTCCTAAACCATGGATTCTGCTCCACCCTAGTAGACGGAGCCCTTGATTACTCATCTATTTCCTACAGCTTTGCTCTCATCTCTTCTCCAGGGCAGAGCATATAGAGTTTCCTGGTCCTCAGCTGAATCTGCATTTAACAGATCATCCTTCAATTTTTCCATCAATTTCTCCCAGCTCCAACATGATTTCACCACCTTCCACATGTTCCCCTTCCCTGATGGCGTTTTGAAGAGACCATTCTCTTTGCAACTCTTTGGTCCACTCTTCCGTCCTCATCAACCTCTCCTCATCTTGAGGTACTTTCCCATTCAATCACAGGAGGTGCAACACCTGCACTTTTACCTCTCCCCTTCCCAACATTCAAGGACCCAAACAGTTTTTCTAAGTGAAACACTGATTCACTTGCACTTTTTCAAATCTACTGTACTGCATTCTGTGTTCACTATGCAGTGTCCTGCATTTTGGAGATACCAAATGCAGATTGGGTGATCACTATGCAGAGCACCTGCGTTCAGTGCACAGGAGGGGGTAACTCTAAACTTCCCGTTGCCTGCCACTTTAATTCTCCAACTCACATCCACTCTGACTGATCTGTCTGTGGCCTCCTGCAATATTATAACAAAGCCCAACACAGGCATAAGGAACAATAATTCATGTTCTAGCAGGGCCTCTTGCAGTTTTCCAGACAATATCAAGTTCTCCAAATTTAGATAGTTCCCTTTCTCAGTTTATATCACAACTGGCCATTTCTGCTTAAGCTCATCCATCCGTGACATTGGCTCAGTTTCTCTCAGTCAGTTGTGCCTGACCAATTGGACATGTCCTACAGCCCTGCTATTAGCAACAGATAACACAAAGAAGCAAAATCTTTCTTCATGCACCATTGAAGAAAATATTCTCCTTGATTCCCACTGGCTTACATTTTATTAAGGCTCCCTCAGATCATAGTCAGTCATTTGCTGCCTTTGCATCAAATCACACTTAGCTCATCAAAAGAATTTAGTTCATTTATTCATGTTTACACCAAGGCTGCAATGAAACCTGGGAGTGATTGGTCTGGATGGAACCCAAACTAAGCATCAGTGAGCATTAAGTTATTGGTTAGTGTGGTGACAGTGACTAAGCCACACAGAGACTGTAGCTGGAAATATAAAAGATCTTTATTCAACCCAGCAGATCTTCTGGAAAATTTATTTCTCCTCTTCCCTGACACTCAACAGTACAGTGATGCTTTCTATTTTTAATCACAAAGACAATAATAAATGATTAACTACACTTTAAATACTTATAATTACCTACTCTAACATTTGGAGTGTAGACAGCTAACTTTTGCAGAATTACATATTTATAATGGGAGCACATTCCAACTGGCAGAACCCTCTGAATATTCAAATAGCAGTGGCTGGTCTGAGGAGTTCTGAGCACAAAATGCCAGATACTCAAAATATATCTCTTTTGTTACAGTGTTGAGGGATAGCTCCCTGAACATACAACCAGAACATTAAGTACAAAACAGACATGTCCTTAACTGTGTATTAAATGGCAGGGTTATGTCTTTAACATTTGTTAATACAGGAGATGGCCACTTACTGCCTTCCCTGATCTCACTGTGAGGGTTGCAATGAGGACCAATTGACATAACCATTCATATATTGTCTTCCCCTGCATAGTTACAATAGCACAGAATCAAAATGACCCACACCTGACATTGGTTTCAGTGCCTTAAAGTATCCTTAAAGAAGTTAAATTGTGAACATGTCCTTTTTTTAAACATTGTTTCTCATTTTAATTAGTACCTGCTATCAATATAATTTCATAACTCCAGGTAATCTCCAACAGTTAGTAAATGCCTCTTCACAGCAATGTTGATGACACCTTCCACCACATGGATGACAAGTAAGAGCCGAGTTTTGTGTGTTAGTTGGTCAGATTGTAGTTATCCTGCTTCAATGTATGCAGGCAGTTCACTAATTTGGATCAGATTGATAGAGTGCAGATACGTCTGGAACACAAGTTATTCCTGTTAGCTGGAATGTTTTGGGGCCCCATAGCTTTTGCTGCATTGAATATGACCAGGTGTCACTTGACCAGTCGTGGCATGGATCAAATTGATAGAAGACCATGATCATGTAGATCTCAAAAGCAAGCTGAGATGCATCCTCCACTCAAAACATCTGATTTAAGATTATTGCAAACTTGTCTTCTGTAGGCACAAAGGCTTTAGGATGTTCACAGCAGCTTCTTTTGGGTGTGTGGTTGATTAACTGTCAACCACAATTAATGACTGGATATGGAAGGACTGCAAAGCTTATTCTTTGATTCTGGGATCATTTTGTTCTTTCTGTAACATGTTTTTCAAGGATTATTCATAACGGAACATACATTCTGAACTTGTCAGAGACATTTGTATCCTGTGATCTAAATAAAAAAATAAAAACTTGTTCTGTCAGTTACAGAATGCAGAATCAACTTTATTATCACTGACTTATATGACATGAAATTTGTTGTTTTGTGGCAGCAGGACAGTGCAGAGACATACATTTACTATATATAACAAAAATAAATAAATAATGCTAAAGGAGGAATAACAAGGTAGCATTGACGGTGGTCTCCTGATAAGGAAGTCAAGAATCCAGTTTCAGAAGGAAATACAGAGGGTTCACCCTCTTGAAGGATGTTCGGACATTGGCCTCTGAGATAGAGATCACAGGGTCTCTGGATGCTGTGGGGATTTGTACAGGTGCAGTGTTATTCTCCCTTTCAAAGGAAGAATTTCTGGTTATTGTTAAAAGAATGCTTATTACTGTCAATCACAGAAAGTAGGAAAGCTAGAGTTCTCATCACTTTCTGTAAGTCCTGGTCAGTAGCAAGTTACACACTCAGGTGGCAGTTCAAGAAACTCGGGGACTTTTGGTTTTACAGGTAAGGCGTCAATACTGGTTACTTACATAGAAAAACTTTCATGTACCTGTTGTCTTCATTTCATCTTGAGAAGCATTATCAGTGTTCAAATGAAAAAAATGTATGCTAGGTCCTGATAAAGTATGTGTAATATTGGATATTTCTGGATCACACTGTATAAACCACCAGTGTACACAGAAAAATGTGGTTAGAATGTAATGTGTAGATAATTTTATTATTTATTAAAATTAATCAAGAATCATTGAAAATTTGAAGGAACTATGCCCAATAAGTGAATTTTTTAAATTACTAAATGTGGTCATGAAAAGAATATTGATAGAAGCCACATTTTCCTTTCCTGACATTTTTGAATTAGAGTATTTTTCTACATATTTTGATGCCTTGTCTATGCACATATATCAATTTTTGATCTTTCCCATCAGAAATAATTCCTCATAGAATGCCCTTGTCTGTAGAAATGCTGCAACACAAGCTAAATGATGTTATTCTTTCTCATAAAAACTACAATAGAAACATTCATATACATTAATTTCTAATGCAGCATCTTTTTGCTATAATTTTTAAAACAGACTTTTCTTAAAATAAAAATTTACATTGGGAATAAGTATATGATTAATTTCAGATATATTTTATCCAGAACACAGATGCTGACAGAATTAATCAATTTGTTTGCCAGTTAACATAAATGTTTTATCATGTTATCAACCACATGTAGAATAAATTGTATGGTTGCATCAGGCTGCAGTACAGACATTTAGAAAACACAAGTCCTAACATTAAAATTCAGAAAACATGCACCCTATCTAATGGAGAAATACAACAAATACATCAATCTGGTTTCTACCTGCATCCTGTCACAGAGTTTCAATATTGTGCAGTTATCTATAATCAGTATTTTACAGCCTTTCAACCTCCAGCAGACTTAGGAAGATTAGAAGGCAATATAGGTTTGTCATATTTCTTGATGGCACCCTCATCAGACTTTCATCTCCATGAGACCTCCAATTTTGTAAATTCATGGAACAGTCCCAATCTTGTAAACTGTGGGTGAAATGTTAGCATTGACCAGCCAAAAATTACTGTTGTATCCACACCATTTATAATTAACAACCGAGGAACATTAATGCTCCATCATCCTTAGGCCCCTGAAGCTGTCAATGGTGCTGCATATTATTTTAGAACACAAAGGGTTGATGAATTCAAACTTTGTATGATCAATATGAAATTAGACAGTCTCATTGTTAAAAATGCTTCACTTTTGGCATGAATAAACAGACACACATTATTGGTTTTGAGGAATCTGACAAAGGATGACCTATCAAATTCTAGATGTAATTAATTTGGCAGGACAGTATTCATGAAGTGCATTGCTACTATTAAACTAAATTTTGCAGTGTTTTCACTTTCTAAACTTTTCTTGAAACAATTTTATATATTAAAATAAACACTTAAGGTGTTGTCAGTAATCTTTTGCATTATCCTGACAGCAACATATTTCAATCAGTTCTGATGAAACATATTTCTTTATAGAAATTAGAGGTATATCTTTAATTCTGTAATATGACCAATTGAGACACTAGCTGTGAGAAAATGCAATATAATATTCCCAGTTCCTATAAAGTTTCATAGTTTTAGTGGTCTGTGTATAAATAAAAGCAAAATATAATTAGCAAGATATTATAGATCATTAGTGTATAATTTTTCAATGCTATAGGTGTTCAGAGGTCTAAAATGAGGTTTGCAAACCTGTGCATATTTCTTATGCAAGGAACAATGCACACTGGCAATTATAGTGAGGGTCCTTGTGGGTTTGCTGTGAAAGAAAGTCTGCAAATAAATGCATTCAGAAAAACTCTGATAATCTACCATCAGTATTTAAAAATCCCAATGGTTCGGCATCAAGCTCACCAGGAACTTGCGCTGCCTCTGGCACACCAGAGCCCTGGTTCCCACACTCCCTCTGACATGCCAGGGCCCAGTTCCCTTGCTCCCTTTCACACACCGAAGCCTCAGTTCCTGCACTCCCTTTAAACTCACCTGGTTCTGTTTCTCGCTCTCTGTTTACTGGAAAATTTATTATTCTACTGTGTAAAATCTAATAAAAAAGTGAATTGAAAGTGCATTGGGGTATTAATAGAAATAACAGTCTAAGGTCCAGAACCACCAAAGTTCCAAGCATGCTGGATTAATGGAGTTTTACTGTATCGTGACTGTAGTCAATGTGGACTTAATACTTGTATTGTTTTTTTGGAAGTCAATGTTACAGCTTATAGCCCTTCTTAGTCTTACACAGCTGAATACTTGCTCAACAAAAGAGATGAACCCTTTCCCTGCAAATTGCTCACTCCCCAGTGCCCACGTTTGTTCACCAGTACCCCCAAACAGTGCAATTTAAGGAGATCTTCATTACTTTTTTCATTAGTTACTGGTTGATTTCTTTTTATTACTGTAAGATCATTCAAGTGTTTCCTGCTTTCTATATGTACATTAAGTTGCAGAAATCTACAAGGAGCGGTGTGACAAATGTTGAACTTCCTGTCTTCCGAACAAACTAATTACTCTGAGAGAAAGCAGGCATTTTTGGGTATATATGATAACTGTTTCTGTGCCGTATCTCTCTATGATTCTTATGATTCTAATATGATAAAATTCTATAAAATGATTGAAAGTGATTGGGTTCAATCTGAAAACCAGAGTCTTAAATCTAAAACTACAAAGGAATGAGGCACGAGTTGGATGAGGTAGATCGGAAAATTACATTAAAAGATATGACAGTAAAAAAAAGCAAGGCTAACGTTCAAAGAATTCATGCATAGTTTGCAATAAATATAAATTCCTTTAACTCACAAAAGACAACAGGAATAGGGATCTCCTCACGGTTAGCAAGACAAGTTAAAGATAGCGTTAGATCAAAGAGAAGGGCTTACAATGTTTCAGAACAAAATGTAGTAAATTTGAGGATTGGAACAACTTAAAATTCAGTAAAACAGGACCAAGAAATTGATAAGGAAAGGAAATTGAAACTGTGAGAATAATCCAGCAAAATAAAACTATTGGTGAAATCATTAGGACAGAAAACCAATTAAGACCCAACAATGTATATCCAGAGAGTTTGAAAGGGGTAGCAGTGGAGAAAGTAGATGCCCAGGTTGTCATAGGACATAGAACAGTACAGCACAGGAACAGGCCCTTTGGCCCACGATGTTGTGCTGAACTAATTAAGCTAATGCTGCCTAATTAAACCAATCCCTTCTGCCTGCACATGGTCCATATCCCTCCATTCTCTGCATATGCATGTGCCCATCTACGAACTTCTTAAATGCCTCCATCGTATCTGTCTCCACCACCACCCCGGCAGCACATTTCAGGCACCCACCACTTTGCATAAAATATCTGCCCCACCCATCTCCTTTGAATTTCCCCCCTCTCACCTTAAATGTATGCTCTCTACAATTAGACATATTGACCCTGGGGAAAACATACTGGCTATCTAATCACTCTCATAATCACCTAAATTTCTATCAGGTCTCTCCTCAGCCTCTGCCACTCCAGAGAAAACAACCCTAGTTTGTCCAACATGTCTTTATAGCACATACCCTCTAATCCAAGCATCACCCAAATAAACCTCTTCAGCACCTTCTCCATAACTTCCACATCCTTCCTATAATGGGGCAACCAGAAATTAATCCAATACTCCAGATGCAGCCTAACCAGAGTTTTATAAAGCTGCAATATAACTTACTGACTCTTGAACTAAATGCCCCGATTAATAAAGGCAAGCATGCCATACACCATCTTTATCACCCTATTGACTTGTACGGTCACTTTCAGGGAGCTATGGGCTTGGACTCCAAGATCCTTCTGTACATCAATGCTGTTAGGGGTCCTGCCATTAACTGTGTACTTTTCCTTTACATTTGATCTCCTGAAGTGCAACACCTCACACTTAGCTAGATTAAACTCCATCTTCCACTTTTCCACACATGTCTGCAGCTGATCTATATCCCGTTGTATCCTTTGGCAATCTTCTCCACTTTTCACAACAGCACCAATCTTTGTGTCATGAACAAACTTACTAACCCAGTCATCCATGTTGTCATCCAAGTCACTTATAGGTATCACAAACAGTAGAGGACACAGTACAAATTCCTGTGGAACACCATTAGTCATGAACCTGCAGCCAGAATAAGACCCACTGACCACGACCCTCTGTCTTCTATGGGCAAGCCAATTCTGAATTCAAATGGCTAAGTCACTGTGGATCCCATGTGTGGTATTGGTATTGGTTTATTATTGTCACTTGTACCGAGGTACAGTGAAAAACTTGTCTTGCATTCCGATGGTACAGGTCAGTACATTACACAGTGCAGTTACATTGAGTAAGTACAGAGTGCATTGATGTTAATCTTCTGCGTGAACCTACCATGAGGGCCCTAGTCGAATGCCTTACTAAAATCAATGTAGATAATATCCACTGCTCTACATTCATCTTTGTCACCTCCTTGAAAAACTCAATCAAGTTAGTAAAACATGACCAGACCCACACAAAGCCATGCTGACTGTCCCTAATTAGGCCATGGTTTTCCAAATGCTTATAAATCCTATCCCTAGGAATCCCCTCCAATAGCTTCCCTACCACTGACGTGAGACTCACCAGTCTATAATTTCCAGGATTATTTCTATTTCCCTTCTTGAACAAAGGAACAATATTGGCTACTTGCCAGTGGCTAGAAAAAATAGACAGATCTTGGTCAAGATCCCAGAAATCTCATCTCTTACCTCTCTCAATAACCTGGGGTATACCTCATTAACATTCTTCAAGAAACCAAGCACCTCTTCTTTCTTTATATCAAATGCTCTAGCATATTAGCATGGTCTACACTGATCTCATTATCCTTTATGCCCTTCTCCTTGGTGAAAACTGATGCAAAATACTCATTTAGGACCTTGCCCCCATTCTCTGCCTGCAAGCAAATGTTCCAAGCAAATAAGAGTCACGTACTGAGCAATAACGAGCGCTGGACACACAATCCAGGGATAACACAAAAATTCTTAAATAACAGGAGCAGGGAAAGGAGGTTAAAAAAATATTAGTATCTGAGGAGCAGCACATTTTGCTGCCCGGGGTGTCCTCTTGCTTGTGAGTTACAGTTAACCTTCAGGAATGCCACTGTTTGACTTTGTTCAATAAGACAATATGAGCATAAGGAAAGATCATAAGTAGTGTCAACTAAGTTGACTGTCTTTTATTACAGATTTAATCCCACACTCATGATTGGATGCTAAAATAAGGTATGCTTCCAGCAGTCCAATAGAGAGGATCGAGGACCATTCTGTAATCTCCTTTTCAGATACTTGATTTTAAATTTCTTCACATTTTAATTGTATATATATATTTTCCACTTTGCATTTGCTGATAATTTGCTTTAAGTTCTTTTGAAAGTGAAGCCATTTCTCTTTTTGCTTTAAAATCCATTTTAGAATTTTTTCAGTCATACTAAACTTACTGCTTAATTTTTCATATTTTAAAGTGGAATTGTGAAAATTATTGTTGTGTGCACCATCTGTGGGATATGGAAAGAAAGTTTCTTGCCTTTGATGTCATCAGATTGTCAAAGCATAGGCACATCTGGAACCAATAACTGTAGCCAGAGGGAAAGTACCACATGCAGTAGAAATGTCACACTTGGAGTCATTTTTACCGGATCAGTATAGCAGAAATGAAATACCCTGAGGCTGATGAGGAGAAAGTTCACATGCAGCATATTTTAAGGAATGTGAACAAAATTTCTCTGCAGCTTCTTTTTTCTGATTGCTATGATTAATGGAAGTCCAGATTGTGCTTTAAAAAGGTTGAAAGGCTAAATCAAAAGACTCAGTGAGATGTCAGAGGGTCAGTCATGAGCAGAAGCCTGACAGGTTGCACATGCAAAGAGGTGTGGGAAAGTAAGTCTGAGCCCATCAAT
>JARFYF010000119.1:27279759-27291983 GCA_030265395.1 Rhina ancylostomus | reverse complement strand
TCTCTTGCCTCTCTCAATAACATGGGGTATATCCCATCAGGCCCTGGGGACTTATTCACCTTAATGTTCAAGAGACCCAACACTAACTCCTTTATCTCAAAATGCCCTAGCATATTAGCATGCTCCACACTGATCTCCCTATCCTCCATGTCCTTCTTGGTACATATTGATGCAAAGTACTCATTAAGGACCTCACCCACATCCTCTGCTTTCAACCACATGTTCCCTTCTTTATCCTTAGTGGTCCTACCCTCCTACCTTAGAGGTCTCCCTAGTTATCCTCTTGATGAATGTATAGAATGCCTTGGGATTCTCTTTAATCCTACTTGCCAAGGACTTTTCATGGCCCCTCCTGTCTTTCCCAATTCCCTTTGAGTTCCTTTCTGGCTCTCTTTTTAAAAAGAATCAAGTGTTCTATTTGATCATAGTATCCTAAGCTTTACATACTTTTCTTCCTGACCTCTCTCAACATCCAAGGTTCTTACCTCCCTATCCTTGTCCTCTTCCTACTGAAAGATCTGTCCTGTACTGTGCAGCTGGCCTTTAAACACTCTCCACATTTCAGATGTGGACTTGCCCAAAAGCACCTGTTCCCAATTAACTGGCCCCAGGTCCTGCCTAATACTCTGATAATTTGTTCTGCTCCAATTTAATACTCATCCACAAGGTCCATGCTTATCCTTATCTATAACTATCTTAAAACAGTTGCGGTCACTGTTCTGTAACTCTCCCACTGAAAGGTCAGTCACCTGTCCAGGCTTGTTACCCAACAAGGCCCAGAAAGGCTCCTCCTCTTGTTGGACTATCTACATATTGATTTAAGAAATCCTTCTGGATGCACCTAACAAATTCTGCCCTGTCTAAACCTCTTGCATTTGAGAGATCCCAGTTTATATTAGGGAAGTTGAAGTCCCCCATGATAACCCTATTATTTTTACACCTTGCCCTAATCTGCCTGTATATCTGTTCCTCAATGTCTCAGTAGCTATCAGGAAGTCTATTTAGAATCCCATCAGAGTGATTACACCTTTCTGATTTTTGAGTTCTATCCATATAGACTCAATGGATGAGTCCGTCCATTATGTCCCGAGTGCAGCTGTGATATTGTCCCTCATTAGTAATACAACTCCCCACTCTGTTTTCTAAAAGATTGAAACCCTGGAACATTAAGCACTCATTCCTGTCCTTCTTTCAATCAAGTCTCCATTATGGGCACAACATCATAGAGCATGGATCAGTACATAGAACCAAGTCCATTACCTGTACCAATAATACTCCTGGTATTCAAAAGAGACACTCCAAACTGTGCATACCATTGTGTCTAATACTTTGCTCCTGCCTGTTTTCACTGGCCATGACATCTACCTTCCTCTTAATCCCTCCACTTTCTGACCTGGTGCTCTGGTTCCCATCACCCTGCCAAACTAGTTTAAACCTTCCTGAATAGCACTAGTGAACCTCCCATCCAGGATATTAGCTCCCCTCCAGTTGAGCTGCAACCCATCCTTCTTGTACAGGTCACCCCTGCTCCAGAAGATGTTCCAATGATCCAAGAACCTGAAACACTGTTCCTTGCACCAGTACCTCAGCCACTCATCTGTTCTAACTTCCTATGCCTGCCTTGACTAGCATGTGGCACCAGGAGTAATCTTGAGTTTACTACCTTGAAGGTCCTGCTTTTCAGCCTCTTTCCTAACTCCCTATACTCACTGCACAGGACCTATTCCCCTTTCTACCTATGTCATTGGTGCTAATGTGCACTATGACCT
This sequence comes from Rhina ancylostomus, assembly GCA_030265395.1. NCBI lineage: Eukaryota > Metazoa > Chordata > Chondrichthyes > Rhinopristiformes > Rhinidae > Rhina > Rhina ancylostomus. Next base: position 27,290,214 of record JARFYF010000119.1, on the reverse strand, counting down.
CTGGCTGCTCACCCTCCCCCTTGAGAATATTCTGTAGTCATTCTGAGACATCCCCAACCCCAGCACCTGGGAGGCAACACATCATCTTGGTGTCTCTTTTGCAGAGATAGTTTGGGGGACAGAAGGAGATTCTATCAAGTCTCCTATCATTATTACTCTGCTTGACTTTACCCTTCCCTGTTGAGCTGCAGAGCCAGCCAGTACCACTGACCTGGCAGCTGCTGCTGTGCCCTAATAGGTCAACACCCTCCCCCAGCAGTATCCAAAGGAGTAGACTTGTTGTTGAAGGGGATGGCCACAGGGGAACCCTACACTGACTGCTCACTCCTCTTACTTCTCCTGGTGGTCACCCATCTATCCAAAGCCTGGACCCTGGGTGAGACCACCTCAGTTAAAGTCTCATCTATAAGGCTCTCAGCTTCCCAGATGGTCCTGAGTACATCAAACTCCATTTCCTTGACCTGGTCAGTTAGGAGTTGTAGCTGAGTGCACCCCACAGATGTAGTCATCAGGAAGACTATGAGGTTCCCTGACTTCCCACATCTTACAGAAGCAGTCCACCACCCTAACTACCATCCTGTCTACACCAAATCAACAATTTACAGACAACAAAATAAAGATCTTACCCATGCCTTCTTACTGAAACCTTTCATATTAAAAGAACAAAGCTGTTCACACTCCCCTCACCTACTCAGCCTCAAGCCACCATCACCCTCCACCCTAACACTGAACTGCTCATACAACAGCCACTCCAGTTAACCCTAGCTTTTTTTTTATTGGCTACTGCTAATGAGCCAATTATTACTAACAATATGCAAGTGTGCCTCTTTAAGGGTCCTGCTCACTGAAAAGGAACACAAAGCACAGAGAATCCCCACTTTTGAAAACTCCCGCCTCTCATTCCAAGTTCCAGCTCCTGCTCACTGAAAGTGAAGTGATTAAATTTGAACAGTACAGAGAATGACTGGCTGCTCATTTCAAAGACATGCATTCTCTCCCTAATGAGGGTATACTGCCATAAATTTAAATAGTTATCGATGTGATCTTATTGAGGGATATAGGTGTTGATAATCACTCTATTCAAATACCCAGCAAAGGCCCTTTTTCACTTTCCTTTTAAAAGCTTTGCTCAACACTGAGGTGCTGTGGATCATCTCTGAGGAGCTGTGGATCATCAACAGTCATACAATCTGTAGTATCATCACTCAGCATATCCCTCTCTTTGCCATTGTGTTTTAGCCTTTGTTAGCTTTGGTTTAGTAAGGAGTGCAGAAGGCCATGCTGAGATAGCACTAGGTGTTCTCAAAAATGAAGTGTCATCCTGGCGAAGCAGCAACCCAGGGCTACATGCACAACAGCACAAGTACCATGTAATAGGGAGAACTAGGTGATGCTTGCAGCCATGAGATCAGATCAAAGCTCTGTAGTCCAGCTAATCCAATGATGATGGACAATTAAACAATTAAACTGAAGAGGATGCTCCAAGAACAGCCAAGGTGGCAAAGCCCAGCGAGCGACTGTGAAAGACAAGGCAGGAGAATTCCTAACTATTTTCAACCAGAAATGGTGAATGAATGATGCATCTTGGCTTACTCCAGAGGTCCTCCAACATTACAGAAGTTAGTCTTGAGTCAATTCAATTCATTCTTATTACGATACCAAAAATGGCTGAGGACAATGGACATAGCAACTGGACAGCGTCCCAACTGTGGTGCCAAAGACTTAAGCTCCAGAACGAGCCATGCCCTGAGCTAAGCTGTTCCAGTACAATTAATGCACTGATGTTTACTCACAAGGTCAAAGTTGAGTTTATTGTCATATGCACAGGTACAATGAAAAACTTACTTGTAGCAGCAATCCAGGCACATAGATTCATATAAGCAGCGTTCACAAGAAAAACATAAATTAAGCATAAATTATACACAATTTTTACAAGAAAGAACACAATTAGAATGAAAAAAACAAAGTCCCTTTTAGTGCAAACTGATCAAAGTGGTCATAGTGTCGCTAATTGAAGTGATTAGGGTTGTGCCAGTTGGTTCAAGAACTGAAGTGAACAAATCCAGCAAGAGAGATCCTACCCTACTACTTCTGACATTCAGCCTCAAGTCCTCTACATGATAGGAGTCATAATAGACCAGGTACAGGTTAGAGCCTGATTATCCTGCAATGAGTAATTTAGTTCCTGGCATCCCAAAGCCATTCCACCAACTAAAAGCACTGACTAATAAAGTGTTGGAACAGTCTCAACTTGCTTGGATGAGTGCAGGTCCAACAGTACTCAAGATACTTGACACCATCCAGGATAAAGCAGACACTTGACTGGTATCTCATGCAGCTTTCATTTTCTCCCCCTCTGGTACACCATAGCTGTAGCAACATACCATCAGTAAACTTGGGCTTCAGTTAAAAAAAAACAAGAAGACAAAAGTAGGGTGATTATATTGGTTGGATACTGCACAGATAGAATATTACATTCCAGTTTTGGTTGCAACACATTAGGAAGGATGCTAAAATCTTCGAAAAGGTCACAGAGTCATAGATACAGAAAAGAAACAGGCCCTTCAGCCCATTGAATCCACAGTGACCATCAATCACCCATTTGCACTAATTCCACACTGATCCTATTTTATTCTACCACTCACCTGCATATTAAGGGTGGATTTACAGTAGCCAATTAACCTTCCAACCTGCATGTCTTTGGCATGTGGGAGGAAACTGGAGCATCCGGAGGGAACACATACAATCACAGAGAGAATGTACAAACTCCACATAGACAGCAAATGGGTTTCTGACACTGAGAGGCAGTGACTCTACTGGCTGTGCCACAGTGCCACCTGGTAGATTGGACAAAAGTACCAGAATTATTCCATTGATTTGGAAATTCAGTTACAAAAATAAGATGAGGTGGGATTATTTTTCTTGGAGCATAGAAGGTTGAGGAGAAAAACCATGATGAGCTCAGAGAAGGTAGATAGATGGAAGCTGCTCCTATTGGTGGATGGGTGGGGAAAGCGTGGATCATGAAACTGAATGGGATCATTGAACTGAATAGTTTCCTTCTCTGTAGTAATAATTCAATGATTCTATGGTATTGTTAGACAGAGACAGAGAGGTACAGCACAGAAAAAGGCACTTTGGCCCACCGAGTCCATACTGACTGTCAACCACCCATATTTACCCTTATTCATTTTACTCCCCCCATGTTCCCATCAACTCTTCCCAGGTTCTACCACTCACCTACACACTGGGGGCAATTTACAGCAGCCAATTAACCCACCAATGTGCACGTTTTTGGGATGTGGGAGGAAACCGCAGCACCAGGGGAAACCCACGTGGTCAAAGGGAGAACGTGCAAACTCCACGCAGATAACACCAGAGGTCAAGATTGAGCCTGGGTCACAGGTGCTGTGATGTGGTGGTTCTATTAGCTGTGACATCATGCTGCCCTGTGATTTTAAAAAATGTACTGCAGTTACTCCCAAGACTGCATTATCAGCACCTCCCAAACCTACAACCTCTACTACTGAGGACAAGAGCAACAGAAATAAAGAAACACCACCACTTGCAGGTTCCACTCCAAGCTCTACCTCATCCTGACATGGAAATATATCACCAGCCTTTCATTGTTTCTGCATCCAAATCTGGAACTTCCACAAGCACTGAGAGAGTAATTTCAAAAGAAGAACTGCAGCCAGACAATTTGACCCTCCACATATGAGAGAGTGGGCTTTGAGCAGGGACTAAGTCTCAGGAGACGGATACTAAAGCTCCATTTAGAATGCCTGAATGCTCTCTTCAGCATATCAGTACTCTGACATTGGGCTTTAAGATGAGTCCAGCTGCAGAGCAGTATGTCAGATGCCCAGAAACCAACATTTATAGGCCAGAACTCCTGTCTGGCCAATGATGTATGGCAGTCCAAGACAAACTGAGTTGTAAATGGAACTCAGTCAGCTGAATTGGGCACAATGTTCTAACTTGTTTTATTTAATTTTTTTAAATGGTAATAGTTCAAAACTTGTTAAGCATGGAAAGATCTGAATAATTGATAGATCAGAATCTACTGTGATTTCAAGTGTGATCAGATCTCATTAAAATGAATGGAGTTTGACAGTAGTTGAATTGTCTCTTTGATACAGTTGATGTATGAATTACAACCCTGGTGGGCGATGCATCAACAATCTAAAGTAATATCTTAAAACAGGTCAGTGACTGTAAAACTCATCACCCCACATTTTAATATTGCTTAAATATGAGGTAATTCCAATTTACAAAAGTCAAATAAAATACTTGTTCCTGAAAAATCTCAGCTGATCAGGCAGCAACTGTGGAATGAGAAACAGAGTTAATGTTTCAGATGTTGCCTGACCTGCTGAATGTTTCTGCTATTTTCTGTTTTTATTTCAGATTTCCAGAATCTGCAGGTTTATTTTGATTTTCAGCTATTCGATTCTCTTCTCTCTGAAACATTTTTGATTTCTGAACTTTATCATAAGACAGTCAATGATAAACAAAGATGTAGTCATAGTTATTGCTACGTTCACATGACTCAGGGTCAGTTTTCTGAACTTTCAGGAAACCACCAGAAGCAAGGGGAACACATGTATATTCCTAACACAGATGCCCTGAAAACAAATTTCTACACTGGCAATGTAGAGAAAAAAATAGGTCTGAAATATAAGTAAGCTAAAATATTCTTTGCTTCAACATAATAATATTGACTATACATAGTTGCAAGGAATACAACCTATAAAGATAGAACAGGTGCTTATCTCCAGAGCAGAAAGACAAACTATCGGAGGAACTCTGTGGGTCAAGCAGCATCTGTAGAGGCAAAGGGATGGATGTTGTCTCAGGTTGAGACCCTGCGTCCTGATGCTCTGCCTGTTAAGTTCTGCCAGCAGATTGTTTGTTGCTCCAGATTCCAGCATCTGCAGTCTCTTGTGTCACCATGTTATCTCCAGAGATGCTTGAAAAAGATATCTAAATATAGAAGCAGTATTTAGGTCTTAAATAATAAAACTGAACAGGAGTTGGTTAAGGAGACACAAAATGAGGTCTGAAAGTAGAAATAGACTAAATTTCAAGGCAAACAATATTAAAATTTCAGGTTAATTAATATTTAGTCAGAATAGTTGAGTATGTCTATTGAAATCAAGGAGGAACAATGCAAATCATTGGAGTACATCAGATTGTTTTAGCGCAACAGCAAATTGAGCAATAGAAAATGTAAAGCAAAGTAAAAAGAATGAGTGGATAAAACTAAAATAATGCAGGTACTAAAAGTCTGAAATCGATCTGTGCAAATACTAAGCAGGCACTAAGTATATAGTGACTGACTGAGTTAATGTCTTATGTTGTTCACCTATCAACAGATTAACAGCAAACATTATAAAAAATATAAGTAAATGTTAAATATAAATCTCCTCAGGCTGGGAAGAAGATGTTAATTTATGACCTTCCCAAACATGTAAAATATTACTTCAAAACATGAATAAATAATCAGAGGTTAACAATATGAGCACTGAAAAGTAAATTCAAATCAGAACTAAAATTCTTCATCTGAAATGAGGTCTGAAATGATTGGCCAATGGTTTGACAAAGCATGCCCAGAAATTTTGCTTCTGCAGAGCTGGCTTATGGCAATATTTCTACCCATCACAATGTTGGCCCTTTACCCCAGCTGATGCTCTGAACTTGGGGGATTTGCCTTATTCTGGTAGATTCTTTGGCCTTGGAGAAGGGCTCAAGATTCAGACATTGGTTATAAAGTTATGCCAATCCTTAACGAAATGTGATTTTTTAAAGAATTCCTAGCTAAGCCAATCCAATTCAGCTATTGAATAAGTAACATTTCAATTTTATATCCCCATTTTTACCTATTGCAATGTTGAATCCCATGGTCTAAACCATTATCTTTCAAAATCAGCATTGGTCTGGTGCAAATAGTGGAGTGTACATTGGAAAATGAAATGTAATCATTTTCGATATGTAGACAATAATAAAACTTTTTTTTGATCAGAAACTGTTAGAAAATTCTATCAGTACAGTTAACTGGATGGCATTAAGAGGTCCTGGAAATGAGGTTCATTGAATATTTCCAAGCTGCATAATTGATATTCTGCTCATGCAGTAGTTTTGCAACTGTCTATGTAAACATAGAGAATTTCCAATTTAAACTCTGTCTGTCACGATTTAATAATGATTTTTTGAACATATTTTGTGTACCATCTTCTCAAAAACTGCAATATTTAATCTAGTTTTTCTAAATGTATTCCTACATCTCTGTTAGGCCTTTACTGGTCATGACACAAACGGTAGATTTAGGCCATTACATCTGAAATAATGTTTTATCAAGAATAAATAATCCTATTTAACAAAATAAAACAATAATGTTTTATGTCCTTTGTTGACTTTATCTTAAGATCTTGTTCAACATTTCAGACATTCTCAAGGTGTTGGGATTCAGCCTCAGAGAAGTTACAGAGAACTTTCAACTACATTCAGGCATTCTCATTTAGTAAACTCACAGAATATATGTTTTAATTTAGCAAGATTTGAAAAGTAGGATTTATGATTTCTCTGTATTTTTATTAATTATGAGGATTTAATTTCAGAAATAGCATATGTCATTGAAATTATTAACAAATCTTCTGTTATGAAATGTTCAGTCAAGACAAACTCTTAAACAAATAAAGATTGGTTGGCAGGATTTGTAATTGTCTATCAAAGAAATTATTTTTGAAAAACAAGATTTAATCAACGATACAGAGATCCACAAGGTACCTGATTGTATAAAAGAGGCTTAATATTTTGGAATTAGAATTGGTTTATTATTGTCACATGTACTGAGATACAGTGAAAAACGTGCCTTGCATACCGTTCATATAGATCAACTCATTACACAGTGCATTGAGGTAGTACAAGGTAAAACAAAAACAGAATGCAGAATAAAGTGTAACACTTACGGGGAAAGTGCAGTGCAGGTAGACAATAAGATGAAAGGTCATAACAAGGTAGATTGTGAGGTCAAGAGACCATGTTATTGTACTAGGGAACCATTCAATAGTCTTATAACAGCGGGATAGAAGTTGTCCTTAAGCCTGGTGATACATGCTTTCGGGCTTTTGTATCTTCTGCCCGATGGGAGAGGGGAGAAGAGAGAATGTCTGGGGTGGCTGTGGTCTTTGATTATGCTGGCTGCATTACTGAGGCAGTGAGAAGTATAGGCAGAGTCCATGGAGGGGAGGCTGGTTTCTGTGATGTGCTGAGCTGTGTCCACAACTCTCCGTGGTTTCTTGCAGTCCTGGGCAGAGCAGGAGCCATACCAAACCGTGCTACATCCAGATAGAATGTTTTCTATGGTGCATCAATAAAAATGACCTGCTCTTGTAGCCACCATGCATATGTGATTGGTCACTGGTGACCCCAAAAATGCTGAAAGTGGAAGACTCAGCAATGTTACTGTCAGTGTATAACTCCACATCCTTGCATATTATTTTTAAAGGGTATTGGCTACTCATTAAAATCCCATGATATTTTCCATTTTTGTATTTGTTGAACTTGCCCTACTTGTATTCAAATTACAACCCCAATATTATGAATAAGCACAGATAATAATAGCTTGTTTTGAAAAGCAGTTTAGAAAGCAAAGTGAGAAGAGTACAGTATGGGTCATTGACAGCAATAAATAAGGCAATCTATTGAGATACTGTATTTTTCAGAGGTGTGAATTCTTAACTGTGCACATCCAAAGGATCTTTGCAAGTGCTTTCATGTCCCATTGAAAATATGCATGTACGTATGAAGCTCATACAGATGCCATTTTTTTAAAAATTCTGCCAACTACACAGACTGGGGAAATGTTCTAAAAATTAGATTCTGTTTCAGCGGCAGTCAACAATAAATTGCCTGCTTCAAAGATCCTGCAAACCCCGGCAATTTTTCCCCCAATCCTCTTGCTTCAGAACAGAAATTCCTTGCTGAATTGAAGCTTAGTTAATGACTCAAGCTTTGTAGAATTTATGGTCTTAGTCTAACTCAGTTTTTGTGTTACTCCCTCATGCAGCACGAACTTAGTCATAAAGTCTTGACAGCCAATATTTCTCATGTCAAATCGGTTAGCATGTGGAGGTGGTGAACCGGATAGAATTATAAATAGTCAACCAGTCCTTGACAGTCCTGGCTATATTGTGAATAGGAACTTGATTTGAAAGCAGTGTTGTTCTGCTCTGAGTTTAACCCCAAATTCAAGGAACTATATATTTTCATCATGCCGGTGATACATTACAATTAGATCTGAGTATTTGTATTACCCATTCTGCAGAATCAGTCACAATATAACGCTAATCTTCTTGCAATGTTGTTCCTGAGTGACTATTATTTTGCTCTGTTATTTCCTGAATGTTACAGTACATCCTGTGGATCATTATGATGAAGTTGCTTACTTGTTGTATGCTGTTACCTTTGTATTGCTGCAGCAAAGCATATTTTAGGGCATTATGCAAATAATGACATTAACAGCTAAGGATATCTAGTGGAACAGAGGGGGGGGCTCTTCATAGAAAAATACATAAATCATTGAAGATATGGGAATACTGTATACACTGAAACTTTAAATGCTGGTTTGATAGTCTGAAACTTAAAATTCTGATTCAAGGAAGGATTTGCAGTGTAACAACAAGATTGCTTATGTGAGGAGAACTATCAGAGTAAAACAACTTTCTTTGTATGATGCCTTCTTTTCTTAGTAGAAGGTACTAAATCTAAGAGAGTTATACTTCAGGAGTCTGGTTAAGCTCTGATACTTTTCCTTAATGCCATTATGCCAAAGAGAGCAGTCACAGAGAGACACTCAACCCTCATGAACTTAAAGCATCCCAAACTGCTTTAAAATCAATGTCAAGTGAAGTCACGATTGTTTGAACTGTGGCAGCCAATTTTTTCGCAGCAAACTCCCACTAGTCACAGTGAAATAATAACCAGATAATTTGAGTCAATCAGAAAGATAATAAGATGGAGTACAGAAACAGGTCCTTCAGCCCACTGAGCTCAGGCTGACCATCAAGCACCCATTTTGAGACTAGCTCCACTCTAACCCATTTTATGCTAATTGAGGGATAAATATTAGTCAAAGGATATCCTCTCGTTCAAATGGTGCCACTGGGTCATTTATGTTCACTAGTGAGAGCAAGTTTGTCCTTGGTTTGATGTTTCATCCTAAAGACAACATAATGCCACACTGGACTGCAGCTCCAGCCTGGATTTTTTAAATTTTTTTAATATTTAAAAAAATATTTACAGCATGGCAACAGGCCCTTCTGGCCCAATGAGTCCGCACCACCCATTTTAAACCCTATATTAACCTACCCATATGTCTTTAGAATGTGGGACGAAACCGGAGCACCCAAAGGAAACCTACACAGACACGGGGAGAATGTACAAACTCCTTACAGACAGCGAAGGGAATCAAACCCCGATCGCTGGCGTTGTAATAGCATCATGCTAACCGCTACACTACCGTGAGCCCACGTGATGCTCAAGTCTCTGGGACTTGATGCTAAGGTGGAATCAGAGCTGACGTAGTAGTATGCATCAGTTGTGCAATCTTGGGGAAATATGTGGCTTCAGCATGAATGCTTCATTATTATTTTAATTTGCAATTGTGTGCACTCAATGTACCTAAGATGCTGTGATGTGGAGCCACATGACAGGCTTCACCTTGATCTTTGAACAGTGCAGTCAATGAAACCATGGAGTAGAAGTTTTACACATTGCGCTTACAGAGGTGAAATCAGCAGAGTCAAGAAAGGAAGAAAAAAGATGAAGACCATGTTCTGTGAAATGTCTCTGGATGTTGTAAGGTCAAAGAAATAGGTTCCTTCTAGAGATAGGTAAAAGAAACCTGCAGCATTTAGGAAAGTAGTACAGATAGAACCGACCCAAGAAACCATCACCACAATGCATTTCAGTAACCAAACCATGTAGAAAAGGTAAAAAAGCCACATTCACATCCTGCTGTGCACCACTCTTACTCCCTCATGTGAGGTGTAACTTTATCACTCTTCACACGTACAAGGCTCAGCACAATTAATGATTCCACTTCAAGGTGCCTTCTCACCTCACCTACTGTCACTTACTACAATTTCCATGTAGGCAGATGTCAGCTCAGTGAGCTACCCCAAATCTCAGGACTTATTCCTCAAGTGCACACCAGAGTCACTTATTGGCGATCCACTCACCCTCAGCAAATGCTCTGCATCCATCAACCCTGAATGTTCCTGAAAGCCACGCATAAGTTTCTTGCAACCCTTGCAGGATAGAAGTACACTTGTGAAAATGTAGCACAAGACTTGAAGGGGAGCCTTACAGATTGTTGAGCTCATAATAATGGAACAGGAGGCATTGGGGGGAAATGATTTCTCTGCCTCCTTCAGCTTTGGAGATGCACAA
>JARFYF010000119.1:27255939-27266417 GCA_030265395.1 Rhina ancylostomus | reverse complement strand
ACAAAGCCATGCTGGCTGTCCCTGATCAGATCATAATTCTCTAAATGCCCACAGATCCTATCTCTAAGAATCCTTTCCAACAGATCGCCCACCACAGGCGTAAGGCTCACTGGTCCATAATTCCCTGGACTATCCCTACTACCTTTTATGAATAAGGGGACAACATTTGTCACCCACCAATCCCAACAAGGACTCAAGGATCCTAGCTAAAGGCTTAGCAATCTCCTCCCTCACCTCGTGGAGCAGCTGTGGAATATTCTTTCAGGCCCCGAGGACTTATCTGTCGTAGTATTTTCTAACAGCTCCAACACATCCTCTCTCTTGATATCAACATACTCTAGATCATTACCCTTACCAACACTGTCCTCAGCGTCATCAAGGCCCCTCTCCTTGGTGAATACTGAAGAGGACCTCACCCACTTCCACTGTTTCCATGTACATCTTCCCACCTTTATCCCTAATCGGTCCTACCTCTACCCCCATCATCCTTCTGCTCTTCACATACTGTAAGTGAAAAATGCTTTGGGGTTTTCCTTAACTCTACTCGCTAAGGCCTTTTCATGTCCCCTTCTTGCTCTCCTCAACAAAATTATAGCCAACAAATTCTGCGTGAAAGCACTTTGAGTCCACAAATCATGATGGAGTCTTTAAATTCTGTTGTTTCAAAGTGGAAACCAATAACAACAAATCAAGTATCATAATCCACTTGTAAAATGATTGATGATGTTTATAGTTAGAGATTTATAGAGTCATACAGCATGGAAACAGTTTCTTCAGTGCATTCCCCAGTTGGGCCATTAAGATTCCAAATACACTAATCTCAATTTTTCTCTTGAATTCCTGTGACCTCTCTACTCTCCCTCCCCCACCCCACTGAGTCTCCTACCACCTACCTACATCAATGGAAATGTACAGCCAATTAACCTATCAACCTGTGTGTCTTTGGGATGTGGGAGGAAACTAGAGCAGCAGGGGAAACACGCAGTCACAGGGAGAACATGCAAACTCCACACAGGTTCAAATCTGCATCACTGAAGTGGTGAGGCAGCAACACTAACTGCTGCACAACTCTTTTTTCAAATCCAAAACTCATCAGCAACTAGAAATAAGTTCAAGTTCAGAGATAAAAGATCATTGACCTGCATCATTAATTCTGTTCCTCTCTACACATCTTCCTTAGCTTTTGTGTATTTTCTGTCCTTATTTCCAATTCTCAGCATCTGCACTATTTTGCTTTTGACTTTTTAATCATTTTTCTTTCAGTAAATCACAGTGAGTGTAGCTGAAGGGTTAAGCCATTTCAATCCAACTAACCATGTTATCAAAGTAAGTGAGAAGTGAAAACATCAATATCTTTGGCAGGCCAGAACCAAAATCGTTGGAAATGGACCTGACATTAAGAGGTAAGCTTGAAAATGTATCTAAAAGCTATTAGACTTGTATAAACATTCTCAGAGCCAGTGCCACCTCATTGCCCTTGTGGTGGATTGATAAACCCAGTTTCTGTGTAGTGAATGTTGAAAAGGTTGAGAATGACAGCCTGAAGCCAACAGCTTTCAGCCATTTTTCCACTCTGAAAACAGATTACCAGGTGAAGTCACATTGAGATTTTTGTGGGGTTACTTTGTAATCCATAGATTGACATCAAGCTGGATTTCATTTTGATAAAAATTTCTTTTCTTGAAAACATTAACCTATAGTTTGGCTGATACTGACAGCTTCTTACTTTTATGATGACAGTTCACGTGTGTCCTTCTGTACATGAATTGCATATGAACTAGATGGATTTCTGTAACAGCTAACAGACAGGATCTAATTATCAACTGATAAATGACTGAAAGTAATTTTAGGCTTTAATTTATTTGTTGCTATCTTGATATTCTGATCCTAATGGAAATTTAGATATTGACACAGTTTTTAATCTGGATTCCTTCTGTTTAGAAACTGTACCAGATATTCTGTATTTTGCTCTTTAGTCATTTTATGCTGAAAACAAAATGTCTCAGGTGCTGGTGGTTCAGTTAGTCAGTCTAATTTTTAAATGAATCACTTTGTTCTATTAACACTTAATCTTGAAACAAATCACAGAAATGTATGGTATACAAAGAAGCCACTTGGGCATTGTGCCCATGTTCTGTGACCTATAGTAAAAGGGTGTGATATCAAGACACTAATAAAATAATAATAATAGATAGAGCAGAATCAATATTGATTTATGGACAGGAAATCCTGTTTAACAAATCTATTGGAGTCCTTTTAGGATGAATGTCACAGAGTAAATTGGAGGTAAACTGGTGGATGTAGTGTATTTGGATTTTCAGGAGGTTACTGAACAAGGTTAGAACACATGGAACTGGGGGCCGTATACCAGTGTGGATTGAGTATTGGTTAACAGATAGAAAACAAAGAGCAGAAATAAATGGATCCTTATAAGGCTAAAAGGCTGTGATTAGTGCCCCCAACTATCCATGATCTACCTCCACTATTTGGTTGAGGGATTGAATCTATGCTGTCCAAGTTTGTAAAACTGAGTGTCAGGATGCAAAGAGGCTTATAGACAAGAAAAGTGAACAACAACCAAAGTGAATGGGAAAACATGAGATTATCCACTACAGGAGAAAAGCAGTAATGCTGAGTATTTTGTAAATGGCGAGACAGTGGGAAATGTTGCTTCTCAAGGGAACCTCAGTGTCCTTGTACATGAGTTACTGAAAAGCAACTTGCAGGTGCAGCTATCAATCAGGAAGGTGAATAGTAGATTGGTCTTTATTGATAGAGGGCTTAAGTACAAGAGTAGAGCTGTCTTACCACAATCATAGAGTTTTAGTAAGATCACACCAGGAGAATTGTTTACAGCTTAGATCATCTAACCTAAAGAAGGATGTACTTGTTATAGAGGGGGTTGAGTGAAGATTTACCAGTCCAGTGCCTGGGATGGCAGGTCTGTCATATGAGATTGCGTAATCTAAGCCTATATTCTCTAGAGTTCAGAAGAATGAAATACAACGTCATTGAGACGTGCAAAATATTTAGAAGTTTTGACTGGGTAGGTGCAGGGAGAATTTTTCTCCCGGCTGGGGAGTATACAATTAGGGATTATGGTTTCAGTATTAGACACAGGCCATCTAGGATTTAAACAATGAGACATTTCTTCATTCGGAGAGTGGTGGATATTTGGAATTCTCTGTCCTGGGGGACCATGACGTCTCAATCATTGATAACTTTCAAAACAAAGATTGATATACAGTATTTCCAGATATCCAAAGAATAGAAGGATATGGCAGTGGAGAAGGAACATTTGTTGAGGTGGATGATCAGCCAGAGTCTTGAGTGGTAGAGCAGGCTTGAGGGGCTGAATTGTCTACTTCTGCTTCAGTTTCTTAGATTTTTATGTTTGCATTCCCACTGATACAGATAAGAAAGTTTACAGGTAGTAAACTCAAGTGAAAATGATAGAAGTACAATTGAAATAAGTTTGGAGTTACGCAACTTGGTGAACCTTTGCTGCACTTCCTCTCATTTTGAAATGTTAACCTTTCCATTAATAACTACCAACAGATCTGAAATGCAAGTCCAATATTTTCTGGGGTCAGTATGAGATTTCTAGCATTTGAAGATATACTATTTGCATTTTAACCTTTTTGTTAGCTGTGAGCACTTTCCAAGGATTTTGCTGTAATTATTAAACACTGACTTGTCTGCTGAATTTTAGAGAATCCAACAACTAATGCACAACAAGCATGTCTTATTAATGTGAAGGAAGGTGGCCACTGAACTGTTTTCAACTTCTAGTGCCCTTCAATCATGGGCATCAATCAGTTATGCCCAACATGCTCCATTCAATCAGCAAATGGTTAGGAAATTGGTAACTGCTTACTGACCAAACATTAGGAATCTGTGGAGACTCAGCTGCTGAGTGTGTTCAAGGCAGAGATTAAAAGGTTTTTTGGATATTAAGGAAAATGTGGTTAGTAGGACAAAATAGTGTTGAGGTAGAAGATCAGCCATGATCTTACTGAAGTGAAGGGCCAAATGGTCTACACCTGCTTATTTATCTTATTTTCTAGTGTTTCTCCACAACATTTCAGCATTGCTGTGCAAAGAATTGAGGCAATAGCTATATTTGGGAAAAACATCTCAATTATTGAAAAAGGGTAATTTTAGAAATATTGACTAATATTCTATGTGAATAGATGCTTTTTTAAAACTAGAACTGAAGTATTTATGTAGAGACAGCCATAATATGGCTACAGGCTTTGTTGCTCTTGTGTTTATTAGCAACATGGTATATGTATTAGAAATGTATGTGGGGAACATGCTTTTGAATAGATAACTGGATTACCTGGATGTTATGATGTGACAGAAAAGGAGATCATCCTTTTTTTAGTCTGAAGTATGTGCAAATCTCAATCTGAGCAGCAGTTGTGACACTACCATTGAATTCCAGGTCACAGGAATGTAATGCAGACTGTTTTTTATTTTAAAAATTGTCAGGTGTAAGTGGTTGATAAAAAGTGCCAAATCTTGCAGTGGTTGTTCATGTCTAGATTCTCAGAGTTATTAAGAAGCTCAAGACATGCTTATGGAATGAACTATACTTCCAGTCCTTCCCAGAAGCAGAAGCACAGTGGTACGGCTAGTGATTGTGTGTTCAATTCTGACCTCTGACTTGCATATTCTTGCTGTGGCCATGTGGGTTTCTTCCAGGTGCTTGAATTTTCTCCCACATCCCAAAGACATGTGGGTTGGTGGGTTAAATAGCTTCTATAGGTTGCTCTCGGTGTATAGGTGAATGGTAAAATCTGGGGGGAATTGATAGGAACATGAGGAAAATAAAACACGATTAGTGTAGATGAGTTCTTGATGGTTGGTGTGGACTTGATGGGCCAAAGACCCTGTTTTCATGCTGTACAATTCTATGACTTTATTCTGAAAAGAATGCTTAAAACTATTCTCTGGGATTTTCATGAGCCACAATGACAGTCAATTGGGAAAATGCCATTAGAAATTCAACCCATAGCACTAAATTTAAAATGTGCCACAATCTGTTCAGATAATACGAAGATTACATAGTAGTCTCAGTAAAATCTGAATAGCTGCATTTAACCAGAAGTTCCAAAAATCATATCCTCATGAGATAAGTATTTAAATGCTGCTTTGTAGATCACTATCAAAAATCAGAAGAGAATTTCTTTACATAGGATCTGTCTGCAATAAAATGCATTTAATAAATGTTGTGTATTTCTTTTTAACTCTTCCATCCTTTTTTCACTGAGAATGCCAGTTCTTGGTGGAGAAAGACTCTGTAGGTAAGCAGTGTGTTACCCATGAGTCCATTCTTAATGTGAGAATGTTGATGGGCTGTTTAATGCAAACTCTTTGAGGAAGATCTGTGCAATACTTCCAACATGATCAAAAATATTTGGAAGCAGCCAGGTAATCTGTACAGAGTTAAAATGAGGAGTGACATTAATAAAGCTCCACTCCAGGTGCTAAATCATTCCAGCAGATTGGGAATATAGAGGGGACTGTCAGCTGATGAGGTCAACGTGGTCAACTATTCACCTGGCATTTCGAACCTCATGTCCAATTCTTCAATCTGCACTTCTGCTGATTAAGGTTCTAAACCATGGGCGTAGCCAACTAAATTATTAAATAATCCTCTTTATTTGTAAATGAATAAAAGGCTTGCTGACTGTTTTTGTTATGCAGGGCATTATTCCTTATTACACGGTAAATCAAACAGTTTCAAACTGACAATTATTTTGCAATGATTTCAGCAGAAGCTATTATATAAAATCACTCAATTACAATCAATGATTATTACAATTTCCATGTAATTATTCATAATTACAACTGAAAGTCACAGATTATGATTTTTCATGAGTTTTGATGATCACTTCTTCAGCAGATGTTATAAAACTGTAAGATAACTTATAGATGAGAAAGAGGCTCCAAGGCGTTTTTGCCCACCCATCTGGAAAAGGGTTCTTCATCAGAACCTCCAATTGTCATTACTCTCCAATGTGAGAGGAAGTTAAGTAGAAAGAAAAGTGGCAAGTAGGAAAAAAAAGAGAAAAGTAGAAACAGGAAAAAAAAGGAAATTAAAAGCAGCAGAGAGAAAAAAATCAATAGAAAACATCAATAGAATGGAAATGGAGCTACAAGAAGTGTAGTGGTATAACTATAAACAGGACGTTATGTGTTGCACTACAATGGAAAGAGAAATTGCTGGATGTACAAAACTGAAATACATAAATCAAATGTGGAAACATAGTGCCAAAGAGAGAAACGGCACGGAAACAGAACACATGGACTCCACACTGACCATCAACCAATCACTTATACTAATCCAACATTAATCCCATTTTGTTAATTTCTCCATGCGTTACTGGGTCTAATTTTGTGGCCAAAGATCACCGATCACATCGCTGACAGCTGGCCAGGCCACAATGTTCTCAAAACTTTTCAAAGATAGACTTGCTCCAGCAGTGTGCCCTCCACAGGATATCTCTGGCAGCCTCACCAACACTTTTATTTGCAAAATCTGAACCAATACTTCCATATATTTTCTTAATTTATTGTCATCAACCTGTGCAAAAGAAATTCCACAGGGAAAAACCAAAACATTGACATTTATCAATGAGTAAATTCTGATGTATTGGAAAAGTTTGCTTGCAGTACTGGAATTATGAGATGCATAAACGTACTCATTAATGGCACTTGGCAAATTACTAGCTACAATGTATTACACCTTTCTAGGAAAATACTAGAAAATAACTATTTTTTACTCACACCAGTCCAAACACTAAAGTGTGATTCATTTCATTTTAACTAAGTCATATATCAAACAATCTGTAGGTTGTTTAGTGTTATCCAAGAAATGCCTAGTACTGCAATGCTTCTAACTGGCAGTTAAAAATGTATTTCTTTTAGGCTTGGAATGTTTTTCTAATCTCACTCTATTATGACAGAGCAAATCATGATTAGGAACCATGATGACCATTTTTTAATTACTATTTTGTGATGGTGGGTAGGAATAAGCCTTACTTGATGCTGAGAAAATATTGGATTGAATAGGAAGAGGCTACTGAGAAAAGCCAACTATTTATTGAAAACAAACTGGACAGAAATAAGTACACTACTTTCAAATAAATCTTGTTAGAGTTATTGTTCACCATGACATTTGTACTGCTTTCTCTATGTTTGGATTATTTATATATAATTAGAGGAATCATAATTCAGAAAATATTTTGCTGGTTGTTTGACGAAATTAGATGGTATTAGTTCTGAACTACAAAGCTGAGAGATAGATCTCCCATATATACTGCAACAAAAATAATGGGATACTACCATGTGGAATTTCTCTTCTTTATATAACATCTTGTAAGATTCAGTTGAATTAAAAGATGGGTAATTCACCCATCCCTATCACAATCCAGACAAAAGAACATGTATTTCTGATATAGCCATTATATCCTGTGTAAATATACTAAGAAATTTCATGAGGATCCAAATTACACCAAATATTGTCCCAATATTTATGTTAAAGATGTTGGCATATGAACACAGTGAAGTAAAATGTCAATCACACCCTGACTAAAGGTGATTTCAACAAAGAACTTTTATTTTGGAGAAAATTGCTATGAAACAGTTACAGTGCTACAAGTTGTATAATTGGAACCTTTCTATAGTGAGATTACAGAAGGTAATAGAATCAGACACACAGGAAAATAAAAGCTGCTTACATATTACAATCATGCTGAACCAATCAATATTCTTCCTCCATTGTAAACTAACTTATGTAAGAAAGCATTCATTATCATGACTCTTTCAGATGTCATATTCATACAAGTGAGTCTTACTTAAAAAGATCATGTTTTGCCTTGCAGATTAATGTAGTTTTTTGTCATTGTATCTCATTTATTAGAGACACCAGCAGCCTTTCAAAGGTCGCTAAAGGCTTTGATGAAGATTTATTTCCAAAGTTCATCTAAGTGTTCTTCCCAAAGAATCAACTCAAATGTCGGTTGCTCTTTTAGATTTAATGGGGGAGGGGGGGTGGTACCAGCACCATTAGGAGCAGTGTGCATGAATTAATAGATTTAAACTTCATGCAACACTGAAACAGGCCTTTGCCTCACCTATTCCACTCCAACTATCAGGCACCCATTTACACTAATGCATACTTTTCTCTCACATTTTCATCAATCCTCTTCCCCTCCCCCAGATTCTGCCACTCACCTTCACACTTGGGGCTACTTTGAGTGGACAATTAACCTAGCAGAGCACCGGGGGGAAATCCATATTGTCACAGTGAGAACATACAAACTCCACACAGATAGTGCCAGAGGTCAAGATTGAACCTGAGTCATTAGGAAGCAGCAGCTCTATTACCTGAGCCACTGTTGCCACCCCATTGCACCTATTATGGACAGCTACATTGCATTTGGAAAGATGAAGGGTTATGTCTGAAATGCTAGCATCTGTTTTCTCCCCAGACGTGGTTAAATATCTGAGTGTTTCGGACATTTCCTGATTCTAGCATCACGGTAAGATTAATGAAATAAGTTAATGTATCTTTATTAGTCACATGTACATTGAAACACACAGTGAAATACATCTTTTGCATAGAGTGTTCTGGGGGCAGCCCACAAGTGTTTCCACGCTTCCGGCGCCAACATAGCATGCCCGCAACTTCCTAACCCGTACGTCTTTGGAATGTGGGAGGAAACCGGAGCATCCGGAGGAAACCAACGCAGACGCGGGGAGAACGTACAAACTCCTTACGGACAGCGGCCGGAATTGAACCAAGGTCACTGGCGCTGTGATAGAGTCACGCTAACCGCTACACCATGCTGCCTGCCCTCTGAATGATCTTAACAGAATGATTCACTTCTGAATAGAATGTTTCTCAAGCCATGATCCTCTGGCCGTGAATTATACATTTATATACAACAAATTGTTAAGGCCCATTTTAAATTACATTGTTACTGGGAATGATGATTAAGGGAGAAAGCAATGCAAGATGTAGATATCATCAATAATACAATATTAAACTGTTGTGAGACATTACATTCCACCGAGAGAACTACCCATTGAGAATAATTCCACTCATTGTCGATTATTTTCATATATATTTATTTACATTCAGCTGGTTGGGCTCCCCTTGCTGTGGTGCAGTACACCTGTGTTCACATGTTGCCGCAGGGCTCCATTTCATTGCCCATTTTTTAGTGGAGCCATTTTTAGTTGAGGTTTATTTTATTGCATTTATTGTTAAGTGTCAGTGAAGTATTCACTAAACCATAACACATACACATTGGAGACCGAACAAAAACACAGCTGCCCACAATCCATCTCTGTTGAAGACCTCGTGCTGACACCAGTGACACTGAACAGATATCCTACTGCTTAATGTTTCCCCAAAATGCATCCCAACTGCTGTGGAGCTCTGAAACAAAGGAGTATGTCACAAAGATCTTAAATGTGAGTGTTTTTAAAATAGGAAATAATGCAGTTGAGCGGTATTAAGAGATTGCCTTGGATGAGTTCTTGTCATCTCTTGAACTTCGAATCGAGTCATTGCAGTTATTTGAGAGGTTTTGATGAGTCAAACTCCCCTTAATGCTGTGTTCAGTATTGATTTTGGACCAAGCACAGAGAAGGGTTACGCAGCTAGATGATGAATGAGGTCCGTTAACTGACACTGCTGACCAGTCAGGCAGGTTTGCCACTAACGGGGATTGTTCTCCACCAGGCCTTCGTCTCTGCACCTTCTGGTCACTTGATGAACACACTGGTTATAAAAGCTAAAATCTGTTCATTGACGATCATGACTTCAACCACCTGGACACTGTGCTCTGAAATTCCTCCTCTAAGCCTTTCCTCTCCATATCCCACTCTTCCTTTAAGACACTTAAAACCACCTCTTCGACCATTACTTTAGCCACTGGTCTTGTGATGCACCTTCAGTGAAAGAAATAGCTTGACTACTTCAGATCTGGGATGGGTCCCACACCTTTATTGTGTTAAATACTCTCGATCATTCTTGATATCACTGCAAGTTATTTTTATCTTGGTTTGCTTTCCTCTTTCAATTTCTTTTAGGCTGTTGTCTGTTTAGTAACCTGAGACAAAATGCCATTGTTCCTCTGAAGTCACTTTCCTGCATCTTCTTAATGTTAATAGTTTTCATTTCAACTTTGCTGCGCTTCTTTTATGCTTGAATTAGCATGTCCAATGCTCAGAATCCTAAAATGGCTACAGTACTGAAGGAGGCCATTTGGCCCATTGGAGTCCATGCCAGCTCAATGTGAGGGCAATCCAACTATTCTCACTCTCATGACCTCTACCAACAACCCCAGCAAATTCTTTCCTTTCAGACTGGTGCAGTTGGTGGAGCTGCTGTCTCGCAGCTCCAAGACCCCAGGTTCAATCCCGACCTCAGGTGCTGCCTGAGTGGAGTTTACAGATCG